>WOGN01005667.1:0-13020 GCA_015342105.1 Leptinotarsa texana
GGACAGACGGATGAGGTAGACCGAAACAAAATAGAAACCAGAACCATATCAATTCAAGTGGACGACGAGATGATTAGGAGAGAACTTGAGGAGAGGAACAACAACCTCGAAAAAAAAAAAGAAATCATCTGGGTGGTCTAGAGGGGACGGAAGGATGGAGCGGGCTGAAGGAAATAATAGATCTGCAATGGCAAGACAGCTTCTTTCGGCGAACAAAAGTGAGCCATGAGGTCAAGGAAATCAGGGACGAAAATCGCGACCTTGTAGTTCTTATAGATCCCGAAAAAGAGTCACACGGAGGTAGGGCAATGTAAGAAATAATTACAAGATTTCCAGACGTTACTGATCTGTTAGCCAATAAACCTACAAGCAAAGAATTCGTACAGAAATGTACAAAGACTACTACTAGCAAGGGGGTGAATGAGAACGCTAGTACGGTGTATATAATACCCATAAAGACTGGTGACATAGGAGGTATAAAGGAAACGGAAAGGATGTATGAAGGCATTAAACAGCTTAGGCAGCGGATGCTACCACCAGGTCACGTAAGAAAACTGGGAGTCGTAGCGTCAGAGGAACTGAACGAGGAATACCTGCGAAAATGTGTGGAAAGAATATTTCAGGGAACTAATGCTGAGGCCACAGTTTCCGAAAGGAAGAAAAAACAAACGGATAAGATGCAAAGATGGCAAAAAATTGGAAAGGAAACTAACAAAGTAGTTGTGAAAATGGCAGGGAAAAACTATGCCGACGCACTGAGGGAGTTGAGGAGCAACACGAATATAAAGGAGGTTGAAATAAAAAACATCAAGAGGACGGCCAAGGGAGATATCTTATTGGAGGTGAAAGGAGGAAGAGAACAGGCGAAGACTTTGAAAGAAGAAATAGAAAAAGGGAACGCTAACGCGAGGGTGGAGTATATAAATAAAAAGACCATAGTTCATGTTTCGGACATAGAGGCGGACATGACTGAGGAGAACGTGAAAGAATCGATCCTCAAAACAGTTTGAAGGTGCAGAGAAGAAAATATCGAGGTCATCTCGCTCAAGCCAAACGTGTATGGAAACCAAAACGCGAGGGTTTCGGTGGACAGAACCACAGCAAGAGAACTGATTAAAAAGGGACGATCATAATTGGATGGGTTCCATGCAGAGTGCGGGAAAGAGTCAACATCACACGTTGCTTTCGAAGTCTCAATTTTGGGCATAGGAGAGACGAGTGTTAGGGAGCCGATAACTCAAATAAATGCCTCAACTGCTCGCAGGAGGGGCACTCGGTCAGGAAATGCTCGAATGAGAGCCACTGCATGACGTGTAAGATCGCAGGGTATAGAGCAGACCAAATGAAATGCCCAAAATATAGGAGTTTGGTGAATGATAAGGAGGGAGAGAGGAAAAGAGGAAGGCCAAATAAAAGAGGAGGGGAGGGAGAAGAGAAGACAACTGAAACGTTGAATGAAGGTGCTACAAATTAATATAGGAAGAGGGAGAGTGGCACAAGATGCGGCATACGCAGAGGCGGACCGACATAGGGTAGACCTAGTGTTCCTTCAAGAACCAAATAAAGTTGTTGTGAAGAAACAGGGACTTGTGACGGACAAAAACGAAGACACAGCAATGTACTGTAGGAATGAAAGTGTTGGAATTTTGTCGCATCATGCATACGAAGGGTACATAAAAGTAGACTTCGAAAGATGGACAATAGACAACGCCTATATATCACCCAACATAAGGGATGAAGTCTATAGAACGATGGTAGACGAAATCATGCAAAGAATTAGAGGGGAAGGAAAGGAAGCTATTGTTCTCGGAGATTTCAACGCTAAGTCTACCCTATGGGGTGCCGGTACATCCGATAGAAGAGGAAGATATATGGAAGAATGGCTGGCATCAATGGATATGGAGGTGAAGAATGATCGAACCACACCCACCTTCGTCAGGGGGCGGAGTGAGTCTTTCATTCACATTAACAACATCTGGGATAACGAACTACATAAAAAACTGAAAAGTCTTAGACGATGAAGAATCCTTCATCCTACATAAATATATCGTTTTTGATATTGAGGACGCAGTTAAACTAATGTTGAACGCAAACGATACTGACCGTAAAACGTTGGCGGAGATAATGGAATATGCTCAGGACTTAGCCTCTAAAACAGAGACAGGTAACAAAGTGGTGCGCCAACCATATTGGTGGAATACCAATGTTGATGTTTTGCCCAAGATCTGTAACCAGGCAAGAAGAGTGCTCACAAGAGCCAGAAGAAGGGGAAATATGAATGCAGTAGTGTTACTTGCCAAGGAAACAGAATGGATGAATGCCAAGACGGAGTACAGGAAAGCAATCCGGAAAGCTAAGGCAGAAAAGTGGTTGGAAATTTGCCAAGAGCTTGACAACGACGTCTTTGGTCAGGGATACAAAATTGTCAGTAGGTCGCTAAAGCACCCACCAGCCCCATATAATTTAGAAGCAGAAGAGAGGGCCAACATCATCGAAGGACTTTTTCCTATGAAAAACGATGGCTGGAATAGAGGACGTAAAGTCGTTATAGACAATCCGTTCTCCTTGGAAGAGCTCCGTTCCGCCATAGGAAAGTTGGAAACAGGAAGAGCGCCAGGTCCGGACAATGTCACGCCGGAAACTGTGAAGACACTTGCTGATATATGCCCTGAGAAAATCCTGCGGATAATGAATGACTTGCTATCAAAACAGAGTTTCCCCATACCATGGAGGAAAGCCAAAGTGGTTCTAATCCCGAAGGGCGATTTGAACAAAGCATCCACTATGAAATATAGAACGATATGTCTTCTCGACGTGATCGGCAAAGCATACGAACATATTGTTAGGAGCAGACTAGAAGCAGAGATCGAGGAGAAACATATCATAGGGGACACTCAGTTTGGATTCAGAAAAGGAAGATCCACCATCGATGCGGTAAAACACGTAATCGGCGAGGCGACAATTGATCGAAAGAAGTGGGCTGCGCTGGTGTTACTAGACGTTAAGAATGCCTTCAATACGGCAACATGGAGTCTGATTGTCGGTAAGCTCAGACACAAAAGAGTTAGCGACTACCTCGTTAACATCATAGAGAACTATCCAAGTGCGAGGGAACTCGATCTGGGAACCAGAAGCATCTTAATGACACAGGGAGTGCCACAGGGATCCGTACTGGGACCGACGTTATGGAACATACTTTATGACGGAGTGCTCTCACTGGATCTTCCTGAGGGATGTTCCACGGTGGCGTATGCTGACGACCTTGTGCTTATAGCAAAATCCAACAATACCGACGATCTGGTTGAGAACATAAACAGAGCTCTGGTACAAATCGATCTTTGGATGAGGAACAACTATCTTTTACTTGCGCCGGAGAAAACAGAATCGGTTATCATCAGAGGATCAAGGAAACGAGATTCGGTCAGATTCAACCTTTGCGGAGAGATGGTCCTACCTAAAAAGAAGGTGAAGTACCTCGGTATTTGGATAGACGACAAGCTGCTTTTCGGGGAACACGTTGAGCAGGTAGTATCCAAAGCAGAAAGGCAGGTGGTAGCACTTACCAAAATCATGCCTAACGTGAGAGGAATGGGAAGCCAGAAGAGAGTCGTCCTCAGCGGAGTGGCGCAGTCAGTGGTGGTGTACGGCGCTCCGGTGTGGCACGAAGTACTGCGCATCGAGCGGCATCGAAGCACGCTGTTGAAGCTACAGAGACGTATGTTGCTACGTGTTGCGAGCGCATACAGAACTGCCGCCACAGAAAGTTTTTGCGTTATCACGGGCACAATACCAATCGACTTACTAATAAAAGAACGGGTAGTCGTTTTCGAAAGGCGAGGGGAAGCGGGATTTGCCGTGGTCGCACGCCAACGTACTGTGGAGGAATGGCAACGCAGGTGGAACGCCCATATAACCACCGCTCAGTGGACGAAGACTTTGATCCCTGACCTGTACTCGTGACTAAACTGTCCACACAGAAAAGTCGACTACTTTTTGAGTCAATTCTTCAGTGGACACGGGACCTTTAGAACGTACACCCGGAGAATCGGCAAAGCCACAGACGAAAGGTGTATCTACTGCGGCGATGAAGACACACCAAAACACACGATTCAACACTGAGAGAGATGGACGGTGCAAAAAACTTGCCTGGAAACAGAGATAGGAGGAGAAACCCTAAATGGTATGATCCCAGAAAATATTATAAAGACTATGCTAGAGAACCGACGAAAATGGGAGGCAATACACCGTTTCGTTAAAAATGTCTTGAAAACAAAGGAAGAAGAGGAGAGACATCAACAGGCACGCGCAGGGCCCCTATGACGTCGCGACATGAATTTTTGTAATTGTTGATATAATCGATAACTGAAGACTAATATTTGCATATTAACAGGGATGTGAAAAGCTGATCGATGTGAATACAAACTGCCAGGCTAGTTCGAAGAATATCCTCACTGAATGAAACCAAACTAGCCAAACGTGGCGAAGAAGGGGGAGTTTTAGTGGCCACACCACTTGCTCTGCGGTTAGGTTAGGTTAGGTTAGGTTAGGTACCACCTGCACTACCATGCAGCAATTGAAACCAGCTCATGGTGCCTATAAAAGATTTTCCACCCACCAAAAAAAAAAGTTAGGTTAGGTTAAGTTAGGTTAGGTTAGGTTAGGTTAGTTTAGGTTAGGTGGGGTCCTAGGGACTTGG
This sequence comes from Leptinotarsa texana, assembly GCA_015342105.1. Taxonomy (NCBI): domain Eukaryota; kingdom Metazoa; phylum Arthropoda; class Insecta; order Coleoptera; family Chrysomelidae; genus Leptinotarsa; species Leptinotarsa texana. The sequence goes on from WOGN01005667.1 coordinate 4,697, forward strand.
GCAATCTCACCGCCTGAATAAAAACGGTGAGAGCGCCAGGGAAAGTAGCAATACTTTTCTTTCCCAGGTCGATGTGATGCGAAGCAAATAGCCTCTCCATCGGCAAGATCGTTGAGAGCCTACTCGTGGCGGACCTGTCTCTTACAGAACTCAACGGATCTAGAGGGGAAATCCTCGAGAAAAAATCCTCCTGGAGTCACACATCTGGTGTGCAGGCATGGCGACCCTGGAATTTCTCCAGCTCGGATTCCACCTTTCTTCAACTTGTCTTGGGTGGATCTGTCTCGTTTTCTTTCATCTTTGATCTATCGACCCCCTTTAGTCAACTCTTCTTCTTTCCAATTCTTACGCTAGTAGAGTATTCGAAGGCTAGGGATCATTATTTTCAAGTCTGTCCTCGCCCAGGGAGTGAACCCTTCCAAAATTCCGCAACCTAAGGTGTTATGCGACCCGTGCCGAGAGGTGAATGACCACACGTTATATGGTCATGAACATAGCCACCAGGAGAATGGCGATCTCCTGGTGTAGATAGCCTTAGCGGGATAAGGGCGCACTGCCCCGCCGGAACTGAATTTCGACCCACGTCGTAGGAACAATTATGAGCACAAATAAAAATTCACAAATGAAAGAAACGGGGGACCACCAGCCCGGTAATAGTGGTGGCACAATCCAAAATGTAGCACAACTAAGCCTAAGTAGGCAACCAAAACCGGGTAGAAGCTCCTCGGTCTCAGAAACGTCGAGGAAGAGGAGAACGGCGGAAACGCCTTTTGATAAAGGTGAGGGGGTATATAAAAGAAAAGAGAGCCCGGAGGCATTTACAATCATAGAGGCTATCAAATGCAACAAAGCCCAAATGCAGAAAATAGAAAAAGTATTGCCAGACTTCTCGAAAAATGAGAAGAAGATTAAGGATATTTTCCACAAGATGCTGAAAACCACAGAACTTTTTCAGCGAAAAATAGTCCAGGAATGGCTGGAACGAAACAGAATGTGGAGAAACTGTATTTGGAGGCCGACATGCAAACAGAGACACAAACCGTGACAAGACAGGTAAACGCCCACAACAGGGAAACTCAAACCGACGAAAGGGCACATAGGTCACAGGAAGCGGATGATGGAGGAAAAAAGGGCTGCACATGCATTTGTACATGTAATGCCTCCAAAATATCAACACAGGAGGACTTAGTAACCCCAAGAGACTTTGAGGACTTTAAGGAGATCGAGAAACATACCTGGGAAAGTCAGGTTTTTAGCAACACGAAGGTGATCGTGGGAAACCCCCTTACAACGGAGGACGAGGTCACGAAGATAGTATTCATTGAACCAGACGACCCTGACGTGAGCCAAAGTATACAGAGGCTGTATAAAGAGAAGTTCCCGGAGTTGGCACCGCTTACAGGAGACCTCGAGATCTTGGAGCAGATCACAAAGGTTAGAGGTTCGGGAGCCACTACGAGTAAGAAAATCCTGAAAGCCAAGTATGATGGAGAAGAAAGTGTGCTTTGGGAAAGGCTCAATAATATAAAATCTGAAACCAAGGATGAGCCGAAAGTCTGCATACACCATTCAAAAGGAGTAGACTTGGACACTCTCCGTAAAATGACGGAGGCGGTATTCCATGGGAGCAGCACTGTGGTAGACATCTATACCACAGCAAAGAAAGAGGATCAGTGGTGACCGAAAATCCTATAGGGACATCCTGGGGAGAGTGAAGACGGCATTCGGCCCCTCGGACTCGGCCAAGGCCATTAGAGAGATAAGGAGGACGAGAGATGGTACCCTCCTACTCACAATGGACAAGGACCGCCATGCACTGGAGAAATTACAGGAGGTGATACGCCAGGAAGGGTCCCTTAAAACGAAAAACATCAGAGCAGGGGGGGTATATGAACACATACATATCAGGGGGATGGTCGTCGACGTAACCAAAGAAGAGATCAGAGAGGTCATCGAGAAAGCAGCGGGCACCTGGGAGGAATCCTGCAGAATAAGTGAGATCAGACCCCTGGTCAATGATACGACCGCGGTCACTGTGACCGTGCCCAGGGATATGGCCAAATCTATACTGCAAGAGGAACACCTGTGGATTGGCATGTTTGGGTGCAAGGTCGAAAGGAGAATCAACGTGATGAAATGCACAAGATGCTGGGGCTTCGGCCACAAAAAGGAAGCGTGCGAGGGACCAGACAGAGGAAAGTGCGCTGCTTCAGGTGTGAAGGGAAGGACAAGTTTTGTCTCTTTTTTACATCTACACCTGTCATCCCATATACTGCATATATTACTTATTACATCAAGCTGTTATCTATACCCGTGATGTCCCACATAAATTAATTATTTATTCCAGTTTTAGTTGTTGCTCTGTTTTATTTTATTCTACTCATACAGGCACGGTCGAAGAAGGAACTGCGGATAAGATCCCCCGCAAGAAGATACAGGCCAAAAAGCATGACGTCAATGCAGAAGCCGCCTGCTCCTGAGGTTATGTTTACCAGACGGTTCCAGGGGCAAGAGAGGGCGAGGGGTGGTTTTAGTCGGTAAAAGTCCGACATTACTGGATCGTGATGGATACCAAGCGACCAGTGCCCATGAGGGTTTCCACCCCACCAAAATAAAAAAAAAAGAGCGCCGGGGAAAGTAGCAATACTTTCCTTTCCCAGGTCGATGTGATGCGAAACAAATAGCCTCTCCATCGGCAAGATCGTTGAGTGCCTACTCGTGGCGGACCTGTCTCTTACAGAACTCAACGGATCTAGAGGGGGAATCCTCGAGAAAAAATCCTCCTGGAGACACACATATGGTGTGCAGGCATGGCGTCCCTGGGATTTCTCCAGCCCAGACTCCACCTTTTCAACTTGTCTTGGGTGGATCTGCTTCCTCCTTGTCTATCCTTGATCTATCGACTTCCCTGAGTCACCTCTTGTTTTTTCTTTTCTTATCCCGATGCTAGTAGAGTATTCGAGGGCTAGGGATCTTTCATTTCAAGTCTTTCTTCGCCCAGGGAGTAAACCCTTCCAAAATTCCGTAACCTAAGGTGTCATGCGACCCGTGCCGAGAGGTGGATGACCAGACGATATATGGTCGTGGACGGAGCCACCGGGAAGTTGGCAACCTCTCGGTGTAAATTGCCTTACCCCTGCACGCGGGGCTCTGCAGGGGCGGACCGAACTTCCCTAGCTACTCGTGGGAATCAATATGAAGAAAACTATATTTAAATATGAATGGGAAAAGGAAACAAACCCGACGGTACGCAGATCGTCGTTGCCTAGGACTCCGGAGAAGGGGAAAGAAGGAAAAACCGAGGAAATTTTCTCGACCCCTCAAGGGACACAAGGAAGCCCCAATCCAGGAGATATGATTGATGAAGAATTGCTTAGCAGCCCCATATTTAAGCTGCAGGAGGAGCTAGAAAGAGAGAGGGAAATAGAAGAAATCATGAATAGTACATATAGAGAAGAGAAAGACGAAACTGCAGATAATGAGCAGGTGAAGGAGCAGGAAGACCCATTCGGGACGAGGGCAGTTCTGCAAAGAACCCCTACCAACAGATGGGAGGAACGAGAGGCGGCAGAGAAAAGTGTTCTGCTAGAATTTCTGCTTGGATCAGATGAGGAGTTGAGTAGGAGGGACGCGGAGGACAAGGAATCCCGGAAGAGAAAAAGACCTGAAGAAAGCCCGGACAGTAGGAAAAAAAATAAGGACGGATTATTTTCGTTAGAAACCGCCGTCAAAAGGTTACAGAGGAAGTTAAAAGAACTGACTGAAATGGTTACTGAAAAGGAAAACCTTGACCCGGATATAAAAACAGCAGCATGGGAGGCCAATGCCATCTCGAATACCATTTATGAAGAAATGAAGCTGTATATGGAAAGTACTCGGGGCAAAAATAAAATAGATGCCGAAATGCAGACAGGGGAGGAAGAGGTCAGTATAGAGATGATCGGCAGTTTTGAAAATGCAATGAAGGTCATAGATAGACCGTGGCCGGAGCATCTTTTCGTGAATACGACGGTGGAGTGTGGGAGTTTGGTGAAGGCCAGTGACTCGGCGGATATCACTATTCTCATAGGAAAGGAAGCCCTAAACGAAAAATTTTTAAAGGGAATGAAGGAAAGATACCCTGAACTAAGGGGGATTGTGGAAACAATGGAAGATAAAGAAGTGGAGTACGTTATAAATGAGACAAACACAAAAACGAGCAAGGGGGGCGATACGGTTAAAACCAAATACATATTCCTGGCAAAATATGAAGGCCCAGATAACTGGGAGGAGCTATACAACACTATGAGGAGACTAAAGGAGGCAGCGGAGAGTCAGGGAAGAGAAATACTTCATCTGGCGACGCCAGAGGGAGTGAATAGAGAAACGGTAAGGAAGATCATCGAAAGTGCTTTCATCGGCAGTAAGGTAAGGGTGGTATATAATGTCCCCTATCACCATCAAGAACTACGGGGGGATAAGAAGAGGACAAATAAAGACTCCGGGGTTGTCGCTATTCACGGGGGTCAGCGGACATATGCGGAGTTGGTAAAGGAGGTGAAGGAAGAGCTGAGGGGGGCAGATCCCACTCTGAAAATTACCAGGGCAAGGAAGGCGGCCGGGGGACAGCTTCTCCTGACGGTGGATGGAGGAGAGGCGAAAGCGAAAGTCGTGAGGGAGGTGATAAATGCCAAGGAAGGGGACCTCAGGGCAAATTGGCAAGGAAGGAAAAGTACGGGAATTATAATATCAGGAATGGACAGCACTACGACAGATGAAGAAATTATGTCAGCAGTGGCCAGAGAGATAAACGTGAACCCGGAAGAAGTGGAAATAAAGGGAGTCAGGATAGGTCGAACGGAGGAGATGTCGGCTACGGTGGAAGTGCCTTGGAACACAACCACCATGTTACTGCGTAAAGGGCACATGGAAATAGGCTGGATACGGTGCAGGGTAGTGGAAAAGGTGGTCATACCCAGGTGTTTCAAGTGCCTTGATTTCGGTCACAGAGCGACGGAATGCAAGGGGGAGGACAGGACGCAGCAATGCGTAAAATGTGGGAAGAAGGGCCATAAGGCTAAAGAGTGTAGAGGAGAAGCGTACTGCTGGAAATGCGATAAGGCTGGTCATAGGCACGATCAGATTAGATGCCCGATATACAAGAGGCTGATTGAAGATCGAAGAAGGGCCCGGCTGGCGAGGAGGCAATAACGACATTTAAATGGCTCTTAAGATCTTGCAGCTGAACACGGATAGGAGGAGAGACGCGCACCACTTACTTGTGAAGGCCGCAAGTGAACAGAAGATAGATATCATTCTGGTCCAGGAACCGAATAAAACATTTATCAAAAAGAACACGGAATGGATCAAAGATCAAAAAATGGATACAGCCGTCCTATGCAGAAACAGAAACTGTGGCATCAAAGGTCACTCAAGCGGAGTATGCTACACATGCCTGGACTTTGCAGACTGGTCGTTATATAATTGCTATGTATCACCAAATATAACGTTACCTCAATATAAGGCACATATAGACTCAATTATGCAGCATGCCAGATATAAGAGGAATGTCATAATTGCAGGAGACTTCAATGCAAAATCCAACCTCTGGAATGCGGGCTCAACGAATCCACGTGGGGAATACCTGGAAGAATGGATAAATACCTTAAATATGGTTCTACACAACGAAGGAACAACGCCCACGTTTGTTAGAGGCAACCAGAAATCATTCATAGATCTCACATTTTCCTCACAAGGGATGGCGACGAAGGTGTCTGAGTGGAAGGTATCCGTGGAAGAAAATATGAGTCTGCATAGGACGATAAGCTTCAATGTAAATGTAAGTGGCAGACAACATAAAGCAGTATGGAACCCGGTAAGACATCTTAACAAGGCTGACTTCAAGACCACTTTGGAGCTTACAGAGGGTAACATAGGTGACCTAGAGAGTCTTATTGCCACAGTGAAAAATGCGCAAGAGGTGAGTATGGATAAGGATGCAGGGGGTAATAGCATGAGGCAACCGGTTTGGTGGAACGAGGAGATAGCCGCACTAAGGGCAAGGTGCAATGGTTCCAGGAGAAATCTGAGTCGAGCTCGCGGAGGGCAATCGCAACCCGATATCATAGAAGGTTTAGAGAACAAGTATAAAGAAAACAGAAGAGAATTACGCAAGGCCATTAAGAGATCTCAAAAAGAGCAATGGAACCTTCTATGTGATCGGCTGGAAGAGGACCCTTGGGGTCAAGGATATAAGATGGTGGTAAAGGGACTCAAACAGCCTAGGACACCATATGTCCTAGAACAGGAAGCATGCATTGAAGTTATAGAAGAACTATTCCCTACATACGACCAGATGGAGGTGGTTGCGTACGAGATAACAGAGCTTCCACCGCCATTTACTCTGGAAGAATTGTTTGAAGCTGCTGACAGGATAAAGCCCCAAAAGGCGCCAGGTCCAGATGGCATACTCCCCGAAGCCGTGAAGATGGCCGTGGGTCAAATCCCTAACCCGATCCTGGGAGTTCTAAACCAGTTGCTTATAGAGCAAAAATTTCCCCCCGACTGGAAAAAAGCAAATGTGGTCCTCATACCAAAGGGTATAGGTTCAGGATATAGGCCAATATGTCTTCTGAATGGATTCGGAAAGTTGTTCGAATACATGATCAAGAACAGACTGGAAACAGAGCTGGAAAGTAAAGAAGGCATATCAGAGGCGCAGTACGGTTTTAGAGCTAACAGGTCGGTTGTGACAGCGATGAAACATGTCATATCAAGAGCGACGCAAGGTAACACAACGTGGGGGGCTGTCATATTATTGGACGTCAAGAACGCTTTTAATACTGCGAAATGGCATTTGATTATGAATAGGTTGATAGATCTGGGGGTGAGTAACTATCTACTGGCAGTAATGAGCTCGTATCTGAGCAACAGAACCCTCCAGAAGGGAAAATATATGCGAGACATGTCGCAGGGGGTTCCGCAGGGCTCGGTTCTCGGACCAACTCTGTGGAACGTCCTGTACGACGGAGTGCTGAGGCTGAATATGCCGGACGGGTGTGACACAGTGGCATATGCAGATGACCTTGCAGTAGTCATTAGAGCCAGAAACAAACAGGATTTGATGCAGAAAGGAAACGGTGCGATGGAACTCGTAAACCTGTGGATGGAAGAAAATGGACTGGCACTCGCACCTCACAAAACTGAGGCAATCATTTTGAAGGGTCCTAGAAAGAGAGACGATGTATTCTTCAGGCTGCAAGGAACACAAGTCGAGTGTAAAAAATATGTAAAATATTTAGGTGCGTATTTGGACGACAAGGGTATATGGAATGAACAGGTTAGGAAATTATGCGAGAAAGCAGACAGGCAGACTGCGGCTCTGACTAAGCTCCTACCAAATATAAGGGGACCAGGGGTACAAAAGAGAAGAGCGATGTATGGGGTAGTCCAGTCCGTGCTTCTGTTCGCAGCCCCCATATGGGGTGGGGTAATGCGTGTGCAGAGGTACAGGACGATGGTAACTTCAACACAGAGAAAAATTTTATTGAGAGTGGCAATGGCCTACAGAACGGTTTCTGCAGAGGCAATATGTGTAATAGCGGCGATTCCACCCATCGACCTATTGGTAAGGGAGCGTATCAGACTGGATGCCAGACCCTTCGTAGACAAAAGCGCAAAGAAGGAGGAGAGGGAGAAAACTATAGCAGAGTGGCAGGAAAGATGGCAAGGCAACATTGAAAAAGCCCAATGGACCAAGCGCTTGATTCCGGATATCGGCAGATGGTGGAGGTGTGAGTTCAAAAATACTAACTACTTTATAACTCAAGCTCTTAGCGGACATGGATCTTTCAGAGCTTATACAAGGAAGATAGGAAAGACAATGGACAGCAAATGCGCTTACTGTCCCGAGAATAATGATACGCCCGAACACACTCTATTCGTATGCCCTAGATGGGAAAGGGAGAGAAATAATCTAGAGATGGAAATAGGAGAAATAAACCCTGATAACCTGATGGGAAAGATGATGAACAGTCAAAATCAGTGGAAGAGAGGAGCAAGGTACTTGGAAGAGGTAATGAGGCAAAAGGAGCATGAAGAGAGGAGGTTTGAAGCAGAAGATAGGGGATGAAGGCAAGGAAATGCCGCCTGTACCTGATGATATGTCCTTCGGATAGTTCCGGGTACAGGAGAGGGCACGGGGGTGGTTTTAGCCGGTAAAAGTCCGGCACTACTGATTTGCGATGGATACCAAGCGATCAGTGCCCATGAGGGTTTCCACCCCACCAAAAAAGGTTAGGTTAGGTTAGGTTAGGTTAGGTTAGGTTAGGTTAGGTTAGGTTAGG
>WOGN01005668.1:0-13019 GCA_015342105.1 Leptinotarsa texana
AGGAGTTATTCGAAATACAATTCTCTCCAGATATGAGAATATACGCTGATTTTTTTAGCTTACGTCTCTTAGAGTGAAGCTCATTGGTAATCATTCTTGTCCTATTCCATTCCACTCGATGTTCACCGTCTGATTTCAAAATGGGCTCTGACAATTTAGATTCTGTCAATTGTTTATTTTTCATGTAATCTCGATGTTCATTCTCACTCACTTTCAATGGTCTCGAGGTTTCACCAATTTAACTTTTACCATATACAATTTTTCATTTTTTCTTCAGTGTTGTTGGTTTTATATGTGTGAGTATAGATCTCAGTTTATTTTTTGCTTTGAAAGTAGTTCTAACATCATACCTATTTCCAATTCGTCTTATTTTTTCAGATAGTCTTGGAATGTAAGGTATAACGTTAGTTGTGAAAGGTGATGGTGGATGTTGAGTCGGTAATTCTTTAGTTGTATTTTGTTGAATTTGTGAAGCTGGTTGTATGTTCGTTTGGTTTTCAATTGACTATTTTCTGTTATTTCTATTATTTTCTTCATTTCTATCGTTGAATATATGAACGAATCTGAATAAGCGTTATCTGTCAAAACAGATTTAATTGATAATATTTCTTTATTGAGATTTTCAGTTGAATTGCATATCGTTTTAGCTCTTTTGTAAAGGCGATTTATTATACCTCTTTCAACACTCGCATGATGATTCGATGTATCGTGGGTATATCTATTTTTATGTGTTCTCTTCCGATAAACATTTGTATAAAATTGATCTAATGATTTCTCCAACATTACATCAATTAAAGGGAATCGACCATCTTGCTCAATCTTTATTGTGAACTTTATTGTCGGCTCCCGCTCGTTGATATAATTAAAAAAAGCACATGGTTTCTATTCCAAACAGCAAAGATATTGGCGACGTATCTCCACCAAACTTTGGGATCATTCTGGTAAGTTTCAACAGAAGAGTCTTCAAAAATACATACTCCATATATAAAAAACTGATTTTTCACCACAAAAAAAATGACTTTCGTTGAATAATCTAGGTAGTTTTGAAAATGGTGTAATGACCAAACCTAGTCAACAAATATAAAACTATCATGGAAAATAGACAAAAGTGTGTTTTTATAGTGTATCCTCGGTAAATTCATTAAGTTAACTTTTATCATGCATGCCATCCATGCATAGCTACGATGCATAATATTAGTTTATTTGTAGATTTTTGCCCGTTTTAATGTCATGTTTTCGTAGCTCCACTTCTCAATAAATATTTATTCTACTTCGTAGTGATGTAAACTGATCGATAGAGCATTTTCTATTCTATACATTAATTTTGTTGATTTCTTTCCAAATTTGATTATTTATTTTTTTTCAGCTCATTACTAAATGATGTCGTTGAGCGATTTTTGGCCAATTTTTCTCTTCGAATCAAAATTGAATCAAAGCTCTGCCAAAACAAACCAACAAATCAATCAGACATTTGGCAATGATACTGTTAATGAAGGCAGGTACTCCACGACGACCATTTGAGGACCCATGTAGCGATTGAAACATCACAAAAGGTGTGTGGGATGGGGAAGAACTGGACGTCAGTTCCATGCCATTTTTTTGTGGATTAAAACGTACTGAAACGTATCGGGAAAGTCAAAAAGCTCGAAAAGTAGGTGCCCTACGATTTTAACGATTGGGAGAAATTGTTATGTTTCGAGATATTTTCTCTTTGCTTTTGCAACCGAAACGATCCTTTTTTGGATCAGGTCATCACATACATGTTCGACGGTAGGGCAGTGAAGTTGCAGCCAAGGGGTCTGCTAAAGCTTAATCAAAGCAATTACTGTTATATCAACTCGATTTTGCAAGCCCTGATCGCATGTCCACCACTCTACAACTTACTGAACAATCTGAGTGAAACCATTGCTTCTAACGAGAGAATGACATCTACCCCGGTTATATTTGGAATGTACCGTTTTGTGGAACAGTTTGTTCACCTATCTTCCTAAATTTTGACGAAAGACGGGACAGCAGATAAAAATTCCAATGATGACCAATACGTTTTAATCAACACTGGCATCCCATTCAGTCCGACGTGGATTTATAAAATGTTGCATAACATGAGGACTGACTGGATCGATGGTATACAACAAGATGCGGAAGAGTTTCTAGGTTTTCTTTTGAATGGACTCAATGATGAAATGTTTGAGCTAAATGAGTTGGTTGACAACACTAAAGTCGAGCATTTAACGCAACGGGGATCACATTACAGAGAATATCCAGCCTTTCCTCACCCTGCCATTCAACATTGAGAAAGTGAAGACTGTCAGAGAAGCGCTTAAGGTACTCGTCTCCAAAAACAGTTTAGAGGAGCTGACTTCTTCGGAAACACACGAGAAGGTCATAGCCTGGGAGCAAATTACGCTCTGCAAACTTCCCGTTATCCTTATTTCGTATTTGAAGTTTTTCGAATACATCCATGACGTTGCACGAAGATTATCAAGGCTTAGGATTTTGACTTTGACTTGATGATTGATTCGACTTTGGTATCGTCGAAAACACAGTCTCCAACAGAAAAGCATTACAAGCTCTTCGCCGTCCTTTATCACAAAGGAAAAAATACCAACATTGGACACTACATGCCCGATTTTTCGGTCAAGACCGTGCAATAAGAAGACGTACTGAAACCCCAGGAAACGCAAGTTCCTTATGTACTGTTCTATGTTCTACAGGAAACGCGATATGATCCGATCTAAATAGGGTTGCTACTTTTACGTAGAGTTCACCGTCTGGAATCTTACGGAATTTCTCCTTTTTGTTTTTATTGAATTAGATAGTTTTTTGGTTTCGATTGATTTTTTATTCTTTCATTGTGTTGTAATTTATGACTTGATGTAATAATTTAATTAACAGGGCCGTATTCATTGAATTATGCATTGACAATTCGTGAAAAAAAAAACACAATAAAGTGTTTTTTGAATAAGTTTGTTTGTGAATATTTTTCTCTTGCAGTATATTTTCAAAGGCACACTCTATATTTTCTCATTTGCTACCTCTGTAACAGAAGTGTTTGACATCGATTTATCCGTTAAATATTTTTCACTTTTGCTCTCAACATTTCTCCCCATATACTTAGAATAATTTTTAGAAATCGGACTTTACTCTAGTTCCTAAATAAATTCAAAAACTCTTAATTGTTTTCTTGCTGAACATTAAAGAACACCGCTTCATTGATTACGTAATATAAGGAAAGGTAAATACAAAAAATTATCTACATTACGATGAGTAACTTTGTAGAAACAATAATCAAATAAAACCAGATGAAGCATTGAAATGATATTACTGATGTATGTTGAATCACACATCAGATGAAGATAGGTATTCAATAATGAGGAAAAATAATATTTTGAATGAGAAGAAGAGAAGTAGGAGCATCCCAATGAAATTAACACATTTATCATAAATTATCTACCTGAAACAGATAATTCTACAACCTTTTCAGATTTTCACAAGAATTATACCCTAATGTTGACAAGTTAGTTGTTCATGAAATAATAAATTCAATTGAAAGTGTTTCTACAGGAAGCGATGAAATGAACTTGAAAATTATCAAACTGTATTGCCCTCAAATTGCCTCTTTATCATGCATACACCAAATTTTTTTTTCCAGTGATGCTTTTCCATCTGTATGAAGATGTGGCATAGTTGCAGTGTGGCAATAAAAATCATATCCAGAAAATTTTAAAAATCTACGTGGAATCCGTAAATTACCTACAATGTCTAAAATAATTGGAAAAATGATGGAAAAGAAAATCAAAGCACATCTCGAATAATCACAGAGTCATTCTTCTCATACAGTTTGGTTTCAGAAAAGGCCACAGTCGCGCTTCGGCACTTCTCCGTGTACTGGATGATATGAAAGCTACAGATACAGGCCAATGCACTATCTTAGTTATGCTCGATTTAGGCCGTGCATTGGATCAATCATGATATATTGTAATCAATTCTGCTACGTTTCGATATGACTGAAAGCACACTATCACTTCTCAGATCATATTTGACGAAAAGACGGCAAATGGTACGTATTGACCTGAACTACTCTGATGAATAATCTTTCATTAAAATCAGGTGTGCCCCAAAGATTTATCTTGGGTCCTGTTCTATTTTCGCTCCATACAAGTCAAATTATTGAACATATGGAATCTCACAGTTTATCATAGATGGAAGTTGCAAAAAATACAACATTCTTGTTTGAGATTGATTGGTTTTTGTAAATATGAAAGCAGTACCCATACTTTGAAAGTAATAAACTGGTTGAATATGGATAACCGGATGTTGTTCCACTTTGCATGCTCATATCATAGCATAATTAAAACTAAAACACGAGAGTATCTCTATAATAAAATTGAATTCCAAGCTGATATACATACACTGAACTTGTGATTTAAAGAGATTTCAACACCCTCGTTGCATAAAAGAGTTTGAAAGATAGGATGGTAAATAAGTTTCAAGATAAACTGAAAATGATTCAATTGATGGAACAGAACACCTCTCGATAACTATGTTGAGAATTTTTTTTATTTATTTATTTACTTTGCCGTTATATACGCTTCATTAGATTGGGTAGAAGAGCAGCTCGATTGTGTAATCGAATAATGTTTCTATATATTTAAAAAAAAGCTGAACTCCGCCTTTTATGCCAATAACTACTCACTTATTCATTCATTATGTAAAATGAACAATACAGTCGCTATTATTATCATTATTATTATTATTTAGTAAGTGTTATGAATATCTGTGCGAAAAGAAATTTTTCTATGAAGAAAATAGGCAGGTATTCTGCCTATCCTCTGTTACGTATTTGACTAGTTGGCAACTTTGAACTTCTCACATATTATCTGAGAACGTTTTATTCCACGAGTTTTGGACTTATGGAATTTTGCGTTCATACTGCTCACATAAATGTGGTTGATAGACAGTATGAGCATTGTTGAAATATAATAAAACTAGTGTATCACATGGGAATAATTTCAATTTGAGTGGAAGATACTGCCAGTACTACAAATATCAACTTCAAAAAAGAATACACACGTCTAATTATAAGTTATTTAGAAGCTTTTCGAACCTGAGAGTGTGGTCGATAATAACTCCAAGATTTCTCAATTCTTACATCAATTCGATAATAACGCCATTGAATTTATGAATTATGTTTATGAATTTCAAAATATCAAGTCGCTTGCACTCAGGTCCAAGTGATGAAACATTTGATTTTTGAGGGTTCAAGGGCAAACAGTGTTCTGTTGGAGCAATATGAAAATTATTTGGGTTTTCATTAGCCATCCTGAAAGAATCATTAGCATCTAGAGTGGAAAAACAGTGATAGATTTGGATGTCATTCGCATAGAAGTTCACCTTGCAGTGATTCAAATTTTTGATAAGATAAAAGGAATTAAGAGCAAATAGGATCGTTCCATGTATAGGGCCTTGTGGTATTCCATGCTGTAGACACAGGGAATATGAGAAAGTTCCATCAAATGTTATTGTTCGATTCATTTTTAGAGTCAAATGCTCTGTGAATGTCGAGAAAAACTAGAGCTGTAAAATGTCCCTCATCTGAAGCTCTGTCATAGTCATCTACAAAATGCAGCAATGGTAAGATGTTGAAGTCTGAAATGCGCTTCAGGAGTTGTATTTCTACAGATTCCTCTGATATTTTAGATATAGCCGGATGTATACTGATGTATTGTATTTCTTCAAACTCGTTTTCCGTGACATTCTAACTAAAGCGCTGCCCTCCATTTCATGAAAGATGTTTTCAATTAAGCAAAAGTTCATGTGAGTAATGTAGGTACTCCAGAATATGTGGAAAACACAGTTTCATCAGCATTATATTTAAATTATCTCAACCTATTGCATTCACCTTAATTTCAATTTCAAAAACAAAAAGATTATTCACTTCTTCAAAACAGAATTTTGAGGTAGTTAAACAGTTATTTTTGTAATATTCAATTGAGTTTGGCGGAGTTTCCATTATGTTCCATTATTGGTACAGAATTAACAAAAAAATCATAGAACTTCACCGACACTTTGCAAATAATTTGAAATGATTTTCTTCTCATCCAAAATAACGTAATTTTGTTTCAAAAAATGCCACACACTTTTCGAGTGTGATACTGTAATGTAAAGAATGCCTTCTTTCTCTATATTTTAGCAAAGCCTCATCTTTAGTTTTCATCATATATCTCATTGTGTCCGTCAACTATGGAACCCGTGGCTTGGTTATTCTTGCACTGATTCATCAGAGACATAAATCAATAAACCTGCACCCCTAAAACTAATCTAAAACCATCTGAATTCAAAGTCTCATTAGTAATATGATTATTGAGCCAAGTTTCACAAAGAAAAAATTCTTTATAATTATTTTCGATATGCAACTTCATATTTGTCAACGGAGGAATTGAAGATCTTACATTTGAGCTTGGCAACCTCAATTTGTTATAAAAGGAATAACACAAAAAATCATCTCTCAAGTAAACAATTTGTGTTTTCGAATGAAAGAGTTGAACAGAGAAAAAGGGAACAAAATCTCAAGAATGTGTATTCTTAAGGTTTGTTCTGGTTCTACGAAATTCAGGTTCTAGGACGTCAGGATCATGTGCAGTTGATATAGATAGAGCGTTCTGGTTTATTGAGAATAATTTCGGACTGATGAATCTTCTGTTCTGGTTTTGACTGCGAAATGATCCTAAACTGTTTTGAATCGTCGCGAATCGTTCTTGCTCTCGAGGCTGAACTGATATATTTAACATGTTATTCAACGCAAAACCCAAAAGGGTAATTGGAAAAAGTAGGCATATATAGACTAGATCGTGGCAACTGTTCTGCAGCTTATACAGGCCAGACAGGCAGAAATGTCGAAGTAAGATACCGGGAGCATGTATTATCGGATAAAAAATCAGCTATATATATGGACATCCACAAGAAAAAAAACACACAATAAATGGAGAAAACATGAAAATTCTTCATATATGTAATGAAAAAAAGGAAATGAATTCATTGAAAATGAATAAATTGTACAAAAACCCAAATTTCAAAAAGGTCAATGAGCAATTAGAGCCATGCAGCTCGCCTTTTTTTAATTCGTGAATTTTGACATCCAGTTTAGGAATCGTTCAACAATTGGTAATCGTGATATATTATAGAAAATAATGATATGTTGTAATAATGGTATTGATTATTCGGGTAACATTTGTTATTTCAGTTACTTATTACACGTACCTCTGACCTTATCAGTGTATTCTTGAGTACTTGTCTTGAATTGATGTATTAGTTACTTAAAAATGCCCTAATGAACCGAAACCAGTCCTAACAAATAATAAACTCAGTAGAAATTGAACAAAAGTTATTTTCTTTATTCTATATTCGATATTCACACAATCACACAATCTGAGAAAAAATAATCGATGAAAAAATTTAAACATTTAATTTTCTTTTTCATGTATTTCCAAAAGAACAAAGCTCTTTACAATTGAGAAGAAAGTTTCCGAACCCGAAAAAAATGGTTTTCCAAAACGTCGGTCACAAAAAAAAATAGGTATAGAATTTTTTTTATTCAATTTATTCTTCAATTTGTGAAAAAAAATATGGATAAAATAATTGGACTCTTCAGTCATTTACGCATTAACTTTTTGGGGTGAACTCTTCAGTTCGCCTGTTATTACACTTCAGCAATATCTCTACTGATTTAGCTCGGTTCATTTTCCAAATTGTGGAAGGCACTATACTTCACAAGAAAAGTCTTTCAGATGATATACCTGAAAGTACTCAGAAAAAACTTGATTTCATAACCAGTTTCATACGTTCATACACAATTTCATTGGAAAATGTGAAATTGTTGTCA
Organism: Leptinotarsa texana; assembly: GCA_015342105.1. NCBI lineage: Eukaryota > Metazoa > Arthropoda > Insecta > Coleoptera > Chrysomelidae > Leptinotarsa > Leptinotarsa texana. Next base: position 7,883 of record WOGN01005668.1, read on the forward strand.
CTTTTTTCACCGTTGGAAAATGTGAAATTATTGTCACTTCATAGCGAGGATGTTATCACATCAACTTTCAGGCTTGTTCTTCTCAGGACAGTAGGGTGATTCAGCCTAATAACACTGATATAAATTTGGCAGATCGAAACAGCGCTTTCTGGTGTTGTATCGCGAGTTTCCTTGTTTTCTGGCAGTAAAAGCTGCAGTGAAAGACAGAAGGCGAATCTCGTTTCGTGATAAAAATCGTAGCTGGTCATCTTTCATAATCGATTATTGCTGATTCAATAATATATGGAATATTCGTAGGGGACTCCCAAGTACAATTATGTTGTTCCACAGACCTTTCATTTTCATCAAACAATTTTATTTTTCCGAAACAGAACAAGAAAATCCCAATTCAAGTTAGCAGCTTCAAAGTATTTTGGTTACATTTGGGTGTGAAGAGGACAACTATATACAACAAATTCATTGAAGTACAAGGATTGTTCGATATAATACAAAGTCATCTAGGGAGAATAATACAACATCGATTTGATTTACCAAATGGATAATAGATAATCTATATTGAAGAAGAAAAAAATACAAATCATGAAATTATGAAACAACAACAAAAATCACTTGGCGCCGCGGGGTAACTTCATTAATTCCAGTGGCGCGTTTGCTTTTTCAGCTGCAGGAAAACCCGGAATAACCTGTAGCACCACATTATCTGATAGATAATGTTTCATTCGCTAAAAATACTTGATGTGAAGTATTATCATTATGTTAAAATTTAGATTTCTATGAAATGAAATCTATTGACTTGGCGTATTATACACTCAAGTCATTCAAATAGCAAAATATCAGAAACTGTCGATTTGCATTCATTTTAGACGATTATGAGCAGTTAATATTCATAACCTCCGAAAATATATCGCTTTGGAGACTGTAGTTTCTGTTTGAGATAGTTAATTTTCATGACGAAAATATGAATACTGATCACTCACGATAATCAGTAATGATTTCAACAAATGACATATGTTCTGGTTAATATTATTTCCAGTTAGAAGAAAACAGTGACTTCTGTTGAGTTAATATTCGTTGGGAATCCTTCCAAAGTTTCATAGATATTTGTTATTTTTCATGTTCCATCTTCCAGAACTCAATATCATTGAAAACTAAGAACCTGCAACATGTTTCATCTACATATCATTATTTCAAAGTGAAATTACTTCTCTCCAAAATCCTTCAAAGGAGTATTTTTCCTCATAGATTTTCAAGGACTGAGAATTCGTTTGTTAAATATATTTTACTAATATAATAAAATGTTCAACTTCATAAGTACTTTACCTCCTCCTAAGTCGAGGACTCCTAAAGCTCCTGAACCTAAAAATACTGCTCCACCCTTTCCAGGAACATTCAACCCAACAGTATCAACTGGTATGGCAGGGGGTGGCCTCCTCGGGATAATAACGGTACCTGTTGCCTGGGGTGGTATGAACTCTTGTGACTCTTGAACTGGTTTATCGACAGCATTTGAACTCGCATAAGCAATTTGTGGAATCTGATTCAGTTCTTGGATATGGGAATATTGACCAGTCGTTTCTAACTTGGAGTACTCACGAACAGGCATGATATTTCCTGAAAGATATGCTTGATTAGATTTTGAAGTTTCACTCTTCGATCATCAAAATTTTTTTTGGTTGGTTTCCGGGATTTGCTGTGTCTTTTTTAGTTACAATCTCCCAACGTTTCAACTGCAAGGGCGGCAATCATCTTCAGTGGCGTGGTCGGAGTATTCTCTTGACATATCAACTGGAACTGACGTATCAACTTGAACTGACGTATCAACTGAAATTTCAGTTGATACATCAAGAAGATGACCACCGCAGTTGCAGTTGGAATGTTAGGAGACTGCAACCGAAAAAGACCACGGCAAAACTCGAAAAGCAACCAAAACATTGATGCCAGCCATAAAAGCCTACATTCCTGCATGAAAAATTATTAACAATGTTGCATTTTTTGGATATTGTGTTATAAACTATCTGAGAGCGAAAATCAATTTATGTGAGATAAAGAAATTACAGTAATGGAAATGGAAGTGAGATTGGGACTGATACTATGGAAATTAGAAAAAAACCAGAAGATATACTTTTTTGTCTAAGTATAGCAGAGTAATTGGAATTTATTCCATTTTTGTAGTGAATAACGTTGATGTCAGTCATTTCTGATCTCTCAGGATTCATACTAAAAACCACCTAATATTAGAGAGATCATGGGTAGGTCCCATCATTGTTCACAACACAACATTAGCGGAACAACGTTTTTTGTCCATATGCTGGTGACGTTCGCTTTGAGCAAAGAAAGATATAGTATCAAGAAAAAAGGTATCAAGGAAATAGCTGAAACAAACGGGTAACATAGTTAATCCTTAGTGAAGACTTGAAATGTGTGGTACTTCTATACAAACCAGAATACCCCAATATATTGATACTGATTTAGGAAATGTACAAGTTCTTTGATATTCCTAGACATCGAGTGATTCAGTTAACCAATAGTATTTGTAACCACTAGTGAAACATAGTTCTTGGTGTTCATAACCAGTCGTAACACTGATTGTTGAATTGATGATACTACATGTTTGCTGTGAATTCATAATGATATGCCGAAGCAATTCAATTATTGCAGATTTGAATCATCAACCAGCAGAAAACAAAAAAAATAAAGAATCAGATGTCTACTGATGTATATCTTATATTTTGTTTCTCCAAAAGTTGCTTGACACTAAAAACTTTTTCCTTGAAGGGGAGTAGTTGAATGGCCATTGCTCTAACATTCTTGTCAAAGATCAACATCAAGTACAGTTAATATCCGACATCTACGCAGTTCTAGGAGGAAGCCAAGCATCGGCTACTCTCCATTGTGTACCTAGCGTATAAATCCTATCTGTTGACATGTAGTAAGTTACAAGTGATCAGTAACGATTTATATTCCTGTAATATTAACTGATCCTCAGTAATATAACGATTGCTGTCGTAGTTGACAAGTTGGCTTGTATATACTCCCAATGTTTCAACAGTTTTCCAATGCGAATTATGATTTTGTTTATGTGAGGTAATTAGACTGTACCTACCATTGGCGACTAGAATGTTGTCGGAATGAAGTATTTCTCACTTCAGGATGTAAAGTAGAAGAAGAAATTCTTGAACTCTGACCGTGATCCAACCGCCAGTAGTAAGCACGCCCTACTTACATTACAAAATCGGAGCCACCGCCATGTTAGAAAACTATTTCAACGTCGCAATATTGAGCCGCCAACTTTACAACACTATCCGATAGGCCAAGAACAAAAGGTAACCTTCGACAACTTCTGACACACAGAAACCAGCAAATGAAGCATCAAGACCAGAAAATAAGAACTCAGGGGCAGGTGCTGCCTTATGCAACCGGAAAAATCAGCAATCGCAGTACATATTCTAGCTGAAACAGACCACGTTATAATATACTCAGAATCTGCTATCATGTTTGATTTTATGCACAACCAAGCAAGACTTCATGGAGAAGTCATCAAGATTTATAAGCACCTCAACAATTTCAACAGAGGAGAAGGTAAATGGGTCAATACAACGTGGTATCTAGTACTCAAGAATATCATATTCAGACTAGAATACAATTCGATCGATATCCTATTAGCAGCATACCTGTCAAAATGTCAACCAATCAGTAAAAACGAGCAAAGGTTCGAACCAGTCAGAAGTGAGAAAACGCACTCGTTTGGTATTATAAGTTCCATTTGACCAAGAACTATCAGCCCATATTTGGTCTCCCCAACCGTGAAACTCTATATTCTAGAATCGAGACAGATTTTGAACATCCCCTTTATTTCAATAAGTTGACTTTCAAACAGAAAAATGCATCTAGTTGTAACCGATATCACTTATGTCTTACTTGAACTCAGCATTGGATTAAAAATCTATAGATAAACGAAACATCGAAGTAGTGAACTTTCCACCCTAGTTTTGATTCAAGTTTCAAAAAAATCTGTTCAATCCAAATAAAAATTTGATTTATTATTCAGGACATAGTGCTTGATTTTAAGAATTTGTTTCAATAATAATATTTCGGAACAATGAGGTATCGAAGACGAGTGATATTCATAAACTATAAACTATCGATTATGTCACAATGGAAAGGGATGTTAAAAATTGTGGCGAAACTCTCTCTCTTCCTGAAAGGTGCTACTAAAACATCTGGCGTAGAATAAATCCAAACTGATGCCAGAACTGCAATACTCTTCTCGATGCGCATTTCACCTACCAACTTGGCGGCATCAGGAAATGAAAAAAAAATTGTAAACAGTTGGTAAAACGCGCGTCAAGGAGAATAATGCAGTTCTGGTGTTTGCAAAATGGATGAATCGCTTGAAACAGAGAATATTGAAATAGGTATAGGACCTACTGGAGAAAATTCGACTATAATAGAAGAAATTGAAATATGATGTTCTGTTGAATGACTGAAGTTAATACCAATATCTGACATAACTGTTTACAATCGAAAAAATGTTTGAGTTTGAGTTGACTGTGGATTTCTGCAATAGATATTATACTCAATTTTGTGGAAGAGCAAACGACTCACCATTTGCATCTCTGAATAACTCCGCACCATTCAGAGAAATTCCATTAGACTTTCCAAAATTTTCAACATTGATTCCGGCAATTTGTAGTTCATGTGATTCTTTAGGGTAGGTCGATTTGAAATATCCTCTTCTTTTTCTGTTACTCACGTCCTTTTCAGATTCACTCAAAGCAAATAGAGCTAAGCAATACAGGAGAATCTGAAAATATAATATTTACTTGATTCTGTTTTATTTTATTTCAAATGTTCACCGTGCTTTGTTGTTATCAAGCAAAATAATTGATAAAGTTATGTAACGCCATCACACTTTCTGATTCGAAAACAAATATCATCGGGACAATGGGACAATATCGACATCAAAATACCATACTACATCGATTGGAAGTAACTTTCATGTTGTTGAGAAGTCAGTGTGAAACATATAGATAGAATTGAAACCTTTGGCGTGATGAAAACCTATTGATAACACTTTTCTCACACCCAAACAAGAAAATTGTCAAATATGGCCAAAGTAACTTTCATGTGAAATCTC
>WOGN01005669.1:0-12145 GCA_015342105.1 Leptinotarsa texana
CATTGGTAAGAAACCAGATTAGGACATGGACCAATAAGAAGCACACAGAGTACTGGACAAAAGTACCTGGCAACAAACGCAGTAGAACCTTCATTAGGGAACCGCCCGAGAAAAGAACCGAAGAACTACTTCAATATAGTAGAGATCGACTCAGAATAATTACAGGGTTACTAACCGGTCATTGTCCGGGGGTTACTAACCGGTGGCCGAGGACACCTGAATAAAATGGGGCTGTACAACGGAGACCTCAGGTACAGATTATGCAACGAAGAGATATAAACAGCTCTACACATCTTATGCGAATGTGAGGCACTGAATCACAGGAGGCAGGCATTATATGGACGTACGAAATTACTTCCAGAAGAATATGACGAACATACAACACGGAACCTGTACAAACTAGTACAGTGAACGAGACTGACGGGATGGGTGTCATGGGAAGATGGGAGAATAAACGCAATAAGCCCCAGAGACTGCAGTGTTTTCTGGAGACTTGGACTAAATGGACAAGTCAGGCAGCTCGCAAGGTACCAAAAAACAAATCTAAAGAAAACTGGAACGTAGTCAATGATTTCAAGGGAAAGGCAAACAGACTCCCAGTTCAAATAGATGTCAACCCCAATTTTCATAATTATTTTTATCGCACCAAAGCACAAAAACTTATATCCACTAGACACTAGAGCAATATAAGATTACCCTAAAACAATTATTATACCAAAAAAATTCAAATTAGATCATAAGTTTGTTAGAGAACTCAGAAAAAATCACAAGGAATTGACGAACTATCTCTAAAAGTATTTGATAACCTTTCTGTTCTAGCATTTTATTAGATTGTTTCGAAAGTTTGCGCCATTTTTTATGAGTCTACTTCAAGCTGTTATATTTCAGTGAATAATTATTCAGTTTAATCGAAATAAGAACTTTTGCCAACGTAACACAAGTCGATTGATTTCATCAGTATGCCCTGTCATCGATGAAGTCGATGAAAGCCGTTTTTGCCCTGTTCTGATTGGCAAAGGTTCAACCGGTGAGAAAGTTATCGAAATGCTTGAAAAGACGGTAGTCGCTTGGCGAGAGGTCTGGGGAGTATGGTAGGTGAGGCAGTACTTCGACGCTCAGTTCGTTCAATTTACGGTGATTTGTGAAACGTGCGAACGGGTTTTGTCGTGCAGCAGAATTGCACCTCTTTTTTTGACAAGTGCTGGCTGCTGCTGACGCAATTTTCGGTACATTAGGAGATTTTCTGTCAACTGAACTCTGCTGTGATGGTTTGGCCCGCTTGCCAAAAAGTTAGAGTGAATCACACCAGCCACTGACCACAATACAGTATCCATTGTCTTTTTTTGGTAGGCTTTCGCCTTTAGGAAGTACCTGGGTGGCTCATCGGTGTCCAACCACCGTCCTGAACACCTCCTGTTGTCGTAAAGAATTCACTTTTCATCACACGTGATAATCCAATCGAAAAAAGATTGTTTTGGTTGCGGTGTGGGGGATCCACCTTTCTATTCTGAACTTCCTAATAGATTTCAAATCATCAAAAACTGCATGGAAGCTGACGCCCAATTTTTCCAACATCCCACGATCAGTTTGTTATGGGTCAATCTCCATCAGGGTCCTCAAATCCACGCCCTGGATTACTCTAGGTCGGCCATATTAGAGGTTGAAATTTCGGGAACGAACCAACGTCTTTACAAAATGTTCTAGACATTTATAATTTTAATTATTTCGTTACCTAGGCAAATCTAGGTGAGTCGCAGCGAATAGTAGGTATGCTAGTTTTATTAAAGTTGAAGGATAACTTATTGTAGTCGCACCATTCTTTGATTTTATTGACGTCGTCTTTGGAGATGGCTTCGTGAAGAGTACGGTTGTGCTTCTTTTGCTATAATAAGGTGTTATCGTCAGTAAAGAGGGTGATCGGGGCCGTCATATATATAAGAGCTATATCGTTTATGTAAAAGAGAAATAGTTCTAACAATTTATTTGCGGTCCGATGAATACGATAGAAACAAGTCTCTGAAGCCATAATGTTGCAGCTCATTCAAAAGGATCTCCCTGTTGACACATTCAAATGCTTCCGATAGATCGCAGAAAATAGCAGTGATCGATTCTTTAGCATTATATTCGGAATACACCATTTCTTAAAGAGAAAATATAGAATTACTAGTTTCCTTATATGTTTGGAATTTGAACTGGCAATAAGAAGTATAGTATTACGCTTTTGACACGGTTTTCTATAATTTTAGTAAGGGTATGAATAATTTATATAGGCCTGTAGAGAAGCTGAGGCTCTGAAGATATCGAAGGAACGTGTTGGGCATATCGTTCATGAATATTTGAGTATGCGAAAGCTCTGTTCGAAGCGAGTGCAGTGCGAGCTCACAATCAACTGAAAAAAATAACGAATTGATTATGATGAGCAGTGTTTGAAACTGTTCCATCCGACTTTATGAGTCTAAATGTGACAATAAATGAAATATTTCACACCTGAATCAAAACGATTGTCATTTGAGTGGACTGCCCATTGTGAACAGACTCCAAAGCGTGCAAAGACGCTTTATTCGGCTAGCAAGGTTATGGTTTTAGTATTTTAGGATGCGCATGGAATATTATAATATTCTTCGACTATATTTAAAACCATGAAAAACCCACCAACGGCGGCTATTACATTGCGATATTGGAACATTTGAAGGACGAAATCGCGGAAAAAACGGACTTATTCGAAGAAAAAGAAAGTGATGTTTCATCAAGACAATGTACCGTGTCACAAATCAATGAAAACTATTGCAAAATTGTATGAATTGGGCTTCAAATAGCTTCCGCGTCCACCGTATTCTCCAGATCTGGCCCCAGCAAATTTTTCCTGTTCTCAGAACCCAAGAGAATGCTCGCTGGAAAGAAATTTAGCGCTGATGGAAAGGTAAAGCTTGAAACTGAGGTATACTTTGAGGCTAAAGACAAATCGTATTATGAAATGGTATCGAAAAATTGTTAGAATGCATCGAAGGGTTGAGAATTTTTCAGAAAAAAAATGCCAGTTCGGTTGCCCACGTTGACAGAAACTATTGTAATTTTCTTTTCTGAATGAACGGAATCATTTCTCACTTTTAATGGAAGTTTTAAAAGGGAATTTGGAATAAAAAAAACAGCTTCTTGATCTGATAGCCCAGAAAGAATAACAGAACAATCAATGCTGGTGAGATCTAAATTACTGCAAATGTAGACCATTACTGAAGCCGAGTCTTGAGAGATAAGAGTATGATAATTTACATGCATAACTAAATTAAAAGAGGTGACAAGAATATGATGTTGGCTAGTACTAAAAAAGAAGAGGTTCCGGGGAAGTTGTGGTGATGAAAATATACTCGAAAGATTTGTCCTTCGAAAAAATCGAAAGGTTTGGCGATTTATTGTATAAATGCCGGAGCTATGGCGTTGGCCAACACTGTATAATCACAATAATTCATACTATTTCTTCATAATATTTAGTATCGAGTTGTGTTAGGAATCACATGTGAAAAGGTAAGAGCTCGTTAATCCTTACCTCGTACAAGTTTCGACTTTTGAGGGGGACGACAGCTGGTTAACAGACATATCAACAGTTTTTGCCCTCTACTATAAAAACATTTACGGAAGCGCCCCCTTTTGAACCCGCCTCTGGTAAAAAGAAAAAACTAAAACTTTAAGTATAAACAATCCCTGGGTTCAATAGAATCCCCCGTCGCCGTCCCCGCTGCTACTACGCTCATGACTCGCACCAACCACACCCAAAATAATCGCGCGTCGCCGTCGCACTCTACGCGCACACACATCCTGCCTGCCGTTTCCTGGAAGCACCAGGAACTCCCGATTACCGGACAACTTTCAATTGTCGGTATCAGGCATCAGTGTCTCACGAAAAGTTGGAGAGTGTGTGTCGTCTTATCGTCTACATCTAGTATCATCGCGACTCGTGTCTACAAAACGGAGAAAAGTCTAAGAAACAGTTGAAAATGTTCGCAGTGTCTACTAATTGTTTTTGAGGTGAAAAATATATGTAGTGGAAAAAACATGCAGGGTCCTTTCAAATTGCATATGAATACACATAAAAAAGTTTAGGACAGATTTCGCATCATATATTTTGATACTTTGACTGGATTATCATCATATTTTTGTTCAAAGACCAATTACCAAAATCTCTTGGTGGAAAAAAAAACGAAAATCATAATTATCAAAAAAATATTTTAGTGACTTGTCAACTATTCAGAAAATTTTAAACGGCATGTTTCACCTCAGGTACACATTATAAAAGTGTATATGGAGACTAAATATCTCAGATATAAGAATGAACTTTGTTGCCGAAAAAAATCAATAAACATTCATTGTCAACAATACTTGTATATACACACACACATAGTAACTTCAAGAAAATAATCATCTGAACATATTTATAACGTAATTTGAAACAAATTTGATGAAAAACGAAATAAAATTGTATTGACAAAAATGTAATCAATAATGAACGTTTTCAAAATTATAGTAGAATATTTGACAGTGCAGTGTGATAGGTATATATACATTTTATTTCTTGCTGTTCTTCGTCATTCATCACTGAATTTAATATTCTAATGAAATACAATTCTTTTTGTGTAAGATACTGAGAAAAAGAGTGTTTCTTATATTAGAAAAATGCATATATTTCTCATCAATATATTCAAAATCATACCTCATGTCAGTTTTGGATTCAGTAAAAATGATTTTTAATCTAATCAGACGCCTATAAAATAAATGAATCAAATGTATTTTTTCCAATTTGTAGAACTAACAAAAATGTATATGAAACAAGAGGAATAGGCACTCGATTTGAATGCATTATATAAATATATTGACAGACCTCTTCCTACATCAGGACAAAAATATTGTATCTCGACTTCCCAACTTCCAGTTATAATTTTTTACAGTATTAAAATGAAATCAGGTATTCTAACTTGAATCTTACCACGAAACCGCTGATTCACAGGCATTCAACAAATCAACTGAATATCGATGTTGACAAAAGATTCGTTTATCGGAGAAATTCCTTACAATGAGTTAACATCTCAAAAGTGATCAAGTAATTTCAAACTTACTTTTGGTCGAATGAGTTTATATTCTATTATATATTTCATGTTATTTTTTTCTTGTGAATTAATAATATTATTGTTGTGTTGAACCTCCAATAGAGAAAACAATATTTTTTAAAGTTAAAAACTTTACATTTCAAGATAATACAAAACTAAATAACAGTATTAACATCATATCACAATGATTCGTGAAAATAATAAGTATTGTGTACCAATCGAAGAAAAATATGGAAAGCTTTCTATCGATAACTTTGCTGTTGATGAATACCTTATACAACATTTAATATTTACGTCTCTCAGATAACTTATCGAATGTTCTCAGTGAAGATATATATCCAGAAGTGTGTCTTTTGAATTCAAACAAGCAGAAAGAACTATTTTATACCATATCTTCAATTGGAAAATTCCTTGGATATGGAAAATTTTCACATAACCACACCGCGACATGTGCTTTCGTCAGGCATGTCTAATTCCAAACTTTTCGGAATTTAGTACTAAACTACGTTGTTCATCAACAATGTTTACCAAATATCAGTCAAATCCCCCCCAAAAAATTGTTTCAGTCTCAAAGTACACCTAACATAAATAACAGTTTTAATTTGAAAATTATTATTAATTATTAAAAATATCAGGTAAATAAATAAACAAGATTCAAATCTGTAGGTATGGTTTATAAATAATCTTTTAAAGAGTCCGGTGAAATGCTTTGTTTGGTGATAGTATGTGGTTTTTATGTCGATTTTGCGATCCACACATATCAATCATTAAAATAGTTTTTTTCGGAGGAAACAACTTATATAAAAATGCATACAGACGATGTGGTGCTGCAAGTTTTTTCGGGTTTTCCTGCAGCTGAAAAAGCAAATGCACTGGAATCGCCCCGGAGCGCCAATTAATTTTTGTTGTTTTTTATAATTTCATGATTTGTATATTAAAATTATTAAAAGGTTTTTATATTATAAAAAAACTATATAAATAGTTTAAAATGAATCATTTTTCTGCCATTCCGTAATTCCTGCTCTCAGCGCAAATTCTCATCGGCACTACTGGAACTTTTATTTTCGCTGAAAGTTACTTTTCAAATTCATTAAACAGAATTTTTTATTAGAACAATGATCAAAATAAAATGAAAACAACAATAAAAATTAATTGGCGCTCCAGGGCGACTTCACTGATTCAAGTGGCGCATTTGCTTTTTCAGCTGCAGGAAAACCCGGAAAAACCTGCAGCACCACATCATCTGATGATCTTATTATTCATTAAATATTGTTTCGACCATACATTTTTGTTTCTTGCACACATTTCCTTTTTTATTTCTTTTTTACTTCCCTCGTGACATTTTGTCAGTTTGAGAATATTTTTTTCAGAATAAATTTGTCTTTTCAGTTCTCAGTTCAAGTTCTGTAAATAACTTGCAGATATCTTTTCTTTTCTACCCTATAGTACAATTCCATTATACTAAGCACTAAATTCTCAGAAATTATTGCATTAAAACGAAAACATTGTTGTCAAGGTTGTGATTCTATATATTTTATCACCGTTTTCCACCATCTGTTTAGTAAAATTTTCGTAAGCCATTGCAAGAAACACATTAAGGAAAAATTTCAGTCATTTCTGAGAATTTAGTGCCTAATATTTTGAATTATAATATAGTTTTATTTTTCTCTGCGCCTATCTTTAAATATATATTTTACCAACAATGGAATACTAAAGAAAAGTAATAAAATATTTTTTTCATTACAGTATCATCTTCCCTATAGAAAAAGTGAAAATGAATAAATGATACAAGTAAAATCTCTGCTCTTCTTGAATGTTACTCAGCCGATGTGAAATAAATCGTCTTCTCTGACCACCTTTAAGCTTGTTTAGATGTCACAAAATTTTATTTCTGAATAAACAGCGTTTCAAAAAATGATTATTCGTTATCAAGTCGTGGGTTTCCTCAATTTTGTAGGATTCCTTGGATATCATGTATTCTTTTCGGTTTTAAAACATTGAAATTATGTGTAGTTCAAACCCAACCCGATGGTGCAGAGTTTATCTATACGATCCAATTTTTTATAGAAATTTTAATTAAGTGTCAAAAATAATTTCGATCTCCAATCCACTCCGAAATTGAAAATGAGAAAATTCCATTCCATTCCAACAACAACGTAATCAGTAAACTATGTAACGCATCAAACACAAGGTTATCTACTTTAATAACTAAATTACAGGATGAATTGAATCATCATTTTATATGGCTGGCTTGTTGAATGTTCTCACATTTACCTCCATTACTATTACTAGTATTAGTATACAACTACGAGTACAATTGAAGAAAAAAAAAGAAACATTTAATAGTAATAAAAAATACATTTGATCATGAGACAATTTTATAGATCCACTATAATTAGCAAATGAGCAATTATGCGTATTTTGTAAATTGCTGTCTAGTCGAATTTTTTCAAAAAATGAATAGTAACAAAAAAAACTTGTCGAATCAGTGACATTTTTTAAAGATGATGTGAGTACTTGATTTTTATCTTACTTAGGGTAAGAACGATGAAATAATTATGCTGCCATGATAATGAGATGGCAATTTAATGATCTGAACCCAAACAGCAATGAAAAAAGAAGACATCACTTAACTTAGATGGAAAAAGATGTCGTCGCCTTCAGAATATGAAGAAAACTTATGTTAGTTTTGTCCATTTCCTGAAAACGCCAATATGGTTGTTGAAACGCGCATCGAGAATAGTGTTACAGTTCTGGTATTTGGTGCATTGGAATGTATACGATCCGATTATTTTTGATGCTATTCAAGCACATTGACAACTTCAAAGATATTTGAGAAATATACTTTTGGTGGTATCTTTAAATCGCCAGTTTCCCCAATCATACCTGAAGTTTAATGAAACTCACTCCAGTATAAAAAGTTTTATGAGTATACTATCGCCAATGTAAAAAACAACTGGTATTGTTACACAGAACTGCCACAAATTCCTGCATAGAAAGTTTTGACGGATTATTGAAAATAGGTGGTTATTGAAAGTAATCAAGGTATCATAGATACAGAAATTGTATGCAATGAAGGCTCTTGATTCTAGAATGTGTTGAAGTAAAACGTAAAGTTGGAAAAGTTTTTAGCTTCCTACTTCTACATCTTTATACAAAAATGATGGAGTCTTCCAAAGAAAAGAAAAAAGCAATCAATTTTAAAAAACCAACTCTATACAAAGAAGTGTAGATGGTGCAAAGAAGTAACTCTTAGACACAAAGGAAAATCCTTATCGAGACTTCATATAAACATTAAATTACGCGAAATAAAAATATTTTCAAAACAAATACGTACATATGAATGCTGAATTATACGAAAAACACTTCTTCACTCAGTTTGCATTCCAATCATTCCTTATGGAATTGAAACAGATATCATTCACAAGATTCCTACACAATATACTAAAGGAAAGGTAGACATTTCGAAGGTTATTTAAGAAGTGACAAAATTATTTTTTCTGATTCCGATAAAAATAACCAGCACAATCTCCTAGAGATAAAGTTAAAAACTTTTTTTCAATTTCGCAAGGTTTTTTTTACATCTTACATTTCTTACTGTCTCCATTCAAGATCTTCATTTAAACAATGTATAAAAACGAATTGACACTACTAAAGGAAGCTAAAATAATGAAAATGGAAAATAGGGAATTACGTTGAATGAAACTAAAAAAGTAATTAAGAAAGTTGTTACCATTTAAACAGCGTAGTTTTGAATATTGTCAACACAATACGATAATAAAAACGATAATTCATTTTTTTTACTTCTTTCATACAATTAACACTCTTTAGCTGTGAATTGGGTCAGTGGTAGTTCGTCCAACTCACCATCAAAAGGTCGTGAGTTCGATCCAAACTTCGACCAGATATTTTTCCCGGGAAAATTTATCTAGTTGAAGTTAGGATGATTTTACAAAGTTACATGGCTGACTGCGAATAGCCATGGTGCTCCTTCGGTGGCTACCCAAAACACGAGGCTAATGACCAAGAAGTCTTACTCTTACTTTCAATCACTATTTTTTTCCAATTAGCAATGACGACAAAACCATCAAGAAACTAGCAGAAAGTCTGATGTTGAAATAAAGGAAAAAAAATCGATATGTCGGAGAGTGACGATGAATCCACCAGTGGGACCGACTGGCCCGTCACCGAGGAGTGGCTACAAGCCGTCCTGAAGGAACATCACAAAGAATTACCAGATGCTTCGATGATCACTGTTTTGGATTTCAGCGTGAGACCTGGCTGTGAAACCGGAGAAAGTGTCCTTAGCGATATTCTGGCGGTGGCTGTTAAATACAATTTGAGGTATGTATTAAATACATGTAGGATGTAGGTATCACGCAGAACCTTCCAAGGGTTTTTTGCTAAACTTACTAGAATTTTTTTCAACAATAAGTTTCAAAGTTGAAGAATAAACCCAATATCGTGATTGCTCTCCACAATGTTAAACATTAAGATTTACTTTTATAACCAAGTGGTAGGATATATAGAAGTTCGGTAAAGACATAGCCAGAAATGTCACTTCCGATGATACGAGTTAGACAGAAGTCAAAAAATCACTATTGAACATATGCATGAACATAGGTGACAGTACCTCTCCCCAATATCTGTATTGTTGCCACTTTTATCCTATACGTATTTTTCCCATTTTGGGTTTTTAGTATTATTCGAGGTTCAACTTTCCATCTTTCAACCAATTCTTTCATTGTTTTCATTCATTTCACATACTTTACCATCTTATTTTTTGTAGTTCGAATTCATTTTTCCATTCGAAGAGTTCACGTCAAGATTTTATCGTTCGAATTTCGCCATGCCTCATCTGAGGTGTTATATCGTAACAAACACATGGAATATGCCATACACAAGAAGAATAGTTTCTCATTAAAATTCATGAATTCAGTATCATTAAATCTATTCATCACCTTCTATAATAATGAATGAGACGATATTTGTCGTGGAGTTTTCAGCTCCTGGTGAGACGAACATCGTCCGAAAAGAGGAGCAAAAAAGGAAAAAATATCGAAATTTTCTCTTCGAACTCCACAGACTCTACCCAGACCACTCTGTCAAGATAGTTGTTCTGATTATTGGAATCATTGGATGAATGACGCCCTCTCTAGTCTCGAAACTTAAAATCATACCAGGTTGCCGCACTAAGGCAGAAATCATTGCCGGGCAGATGCAGAAGGCCGTCATTCTTGGCTCACTGCGATCCTAATGATCACTTACCTCACGGTATGGGGAGTGGTTGTTGCCCCCCCAATGTATCGGGTCTTCGGGGATAGGGTCTGACCAGCGCACACTACGGTGAAAATATTAATAATAATTTGCTCAGATGCCTTGTGGTACCCGACAAAAGGGTGAGATGTATTGGTTGTTCTGATTATTGGAGTTATTGGTGGAATGATGCCCTCTCTACTCTCGAATCTTAAAATAATATCAGCCAGCCACACTGAGGCAGAAATCTTAGCCGGACAGATGCAGAAGGCTGTCATTCTTGGCTCACTGCGCTTGCTCAGGGCACATGCTTCTCGGACCTAATGATCTTATCCTTATCCCACGTTGTGGGGAGTGGTCATTGGTTGATAATGTTGACGCGCCCTCCCGAATGTATCAGGGCTTCGGAGATAGGGCTTGACCAGCGCATACTTCGGTAAAAAAAATAATAATAATGCAATACATTATATCCAAATCAAATATATATTGAACTTTTCTGAGATGTTGCTTCCCATACGCTTTTTAATCTGTCGAGCAACGAAACACTAACTTAACCTTCATTATTCAAGTAACACTTAATTGTAAGATATTTACTGAACTATAAAAACGCTTGATGAAGCTATTGCATAGCGAAACACGTATTGCGGTTAAGTAAAAATATCACAATGAAGTATCATTTGAAGACGTTGTAATTGATTTTCATCAAGTATCGGCCAATTCATTCACATAACATTTTACAAAAATATTTTTTTTGAAAGTTCTATTTTATATTGACATTTAAACAATTTTATTCTTTCGATTTTCAATATTTGAATTGACATGTACCAGGTTTGTTAAAAAAATAAGGTGAATTTTCATATTTCTCTTTTTTTTATTTATTCATCAGTTTCCTTTTGTACTTTTCAAACTAGTTTCTTCAGATATAAAACACTTGTGCCAGTGTTATCTCCAACCCTCTAAGCAGTTCTGATATGCACTTCTTGGTATGTCCTTGATGTCTTTCAGCGATTTGGTTTTCATCTCCCCAATCGTCGCAAAACGCCATCTTTCCATGGGTCTCGTTGATCTTGGGAACAGGAAAAAGACGCAGGGGGGCAAATCTGTTGAATACGGCGGCCGAGGCGTGACTAATGTTGTATTTTGACCAAAAACTTAGGAACAAGAAATGACGAGTAAGCAGGTGTCGTATCCCAATGCACAAATCATGAATTGGTTTTCCACAATACCGGAAGTTTTCTTCATATTGCTTCTCGCCAGCGGAGTATAACTTCAAGATAATACTCCGTATTGACCGTAAGACCATGAAGCAAAAACTCCTGATGCCCTTCGCTACAGTAATAGAAGAAACCAGTGAGCGAAACTTTGAACTTTGATCGAACTTGGCGTGCTTTTTTAGCCTTGGCTTTCCTGGGCTTTTCCATTGGGACGATTGGACTTTGGTTTCGATGTCTGTTCAAAATCTGTTCAACACCTTTTTTTTTTCGTTAATCAGCTATCGCCCCCATACGAAAGACAACTCTCAGAACCATATACTCATGATTCGTCACCAGTTATGACCATTATAAGTAAATCTGGATAGCCGATGACGTAATTCAACAATTCTTGAGCCATGCTCATGCGACGGTTTTTTGGTCAACATTCAGTAATTTTGTGTAGGGTTTTTCCTACAACTATTTACTTTAGAAACATTTCATTTTCTTATTGATTTTTATTTTTTGTATTATAAATTCTTGTTAGGAAATTTACTTTTCATAACTATATTATCGAGCAGTCGGACAAAATATCCATCT
>WOGN01005670.1:0-12538 GCA_015342105.1 Leptinotarsa texana
CACCAATTCATATATTCATAACAAACTCATCATAGAGTTTAACTTTTCTGATGATTTTTTACTCATACGGACATTTTTAGAGAGAAATTTAAAATGTGCTATAAAAATTTTAACATGACTGGTGCAGAGTTTCAATCACTTGACTATTTTCATAAACAAACGTCAGCACCTTCAATTTTGAAAGGGCAGACACAACTCAAAAACTGCAATAAGTATTAATAAAATTACTAAAGTTGAAATTACATTGAAATTTCAATATTCAGTATTTACAGATTATTTATAAACACTAACTAGGGTGGTAAGGATGATTAATCACGTTCAGTAAAATTTTCAAGTGGGTCTTGACAAACAAAATGCATGCTATTGTGGTGTCAAGTTGTTGATTTACTTATAAAGTTTTTAACAGTTATTGTTGCAATAATGTTGTCTCTTCAGGAAAGAATAGAAATAGTTTCAATATGTGGTGAGAATATACCATACCGGCAAGTAGCTAACATTTTTAATGAAAGGCATCTAGGAAAAACTGTTCAACATAATACTCAGGATAATGTCGAAATTCAGAGAAACAAGATCCGTAGCAAATCAATTTGAGAAAAAGCACACTCCAAGTAAATATGATGAGGAGGCCCGACTTAACATTTGTTTGTCCTTGTTCGAACACGGGCAAACGAGCATAACCCATATTATAAAAAATACCTATTACAAGAGAGAAAGTGTTAGAAAAATTTCATTAAACAATAAATTTTGGCCTAACAAGCCAAAATTCATTAATACATTGAAAGAAGGAGATTTTGATCTCCCTTTGGGGTTTTCATTATGGTGTCAAGGAGAGAGATAAAAATATAAAGTTTCCGTATAAAATTTAATGAACAGATGAGGCAACGTTTTCTTCAAATGGAACGGTAAGTTCTTCAAATTGCCGATGGTGATATGGAATACGACCAAATAATTGGGACATTTTTCTTCAGGGAAAATTTATCATCCGTCGGTTATCTCAACCTTTTAAATAATTAAGTTATTGAAGTTTTAGATAATATGCCTTTAAATATAAAATACGACCTATGGCATCAGCTTGATGGCACACTAATATATCACACGGTTGCTGTAAAACAGTCCCTCCAACAAATGTTCAGAGGCAAGGCTATTGGACTTAACAGGGAACATCATTGGCCACCTAGATCACCCGACCTGTCGCCTTTAGACTTTTTCTTGTGGGGTTACCTGAAACAAAAAGTGTACCGAAGTAGACCATTTACTGGCATACAACATCTGGAAAATACCATTCGCGAGTGCTGTGCAAATATAAATTCCCGATTTATTAAAAATACAGTTACAGATGTCAGTAGAAGGACCATAATTTGTATTGAACGTGGAGGACGACATACTGAATTGTAGGCTATAAGTGTTTGAAAACCTAATTTAGATCAATAAGTGATTTTTTGTACCCATTTGTATTTTCTAAAATATCATTGTTGTTCAGAATCTATAATAATAATAGTAGTTGTATCGAAATTGTATTGCATTTTTGCATTTGCAATTGCATTTTCCAAAAATAAGCAAAACGTTAACTTTGACAAACACTAAACGTCAGTGGGTCGCAGATGGCCGCATCATTTCAAGTTAAATTTAAAGCACAAACAAGTGCCGAAGTTAAACTTTATTGAAACTTTTCAAAAAAAAAGTTTCTCATATGGTGCGCACTTTAATGGTGACACTGTATATTCATAATGTATGAGATTGTTCACCCTTGACAGAATTGTCGACAGACTTGACATTTACTTACATTCACAAATTTTTTTTCTTTGGAAATTCTTCACTTGATAGAGTAAAGAATTTCCAAAGAAAAAGAATCACAGAAAATTCTTAACAACATATTCTAAGTCTAGATTGTTTATGTGATTTTATAATATACTAGTACTATGTTGCTGTATCGCTGCTTTTCTAATGTTTTGACAGAATCAGAATCAACTTAGGCGTGCGCGTAGTTATAGAACAGTACTTTCAAAAAAGTGTTCTACAGTGGCATCTAGTGGCGAGTTACAGAAAAATTGATAGCCTGAAAACCTTCTCTATGAAAAATTACTCATGTATGTCAAGTTTCATCACGATCGGTTGAGCGATGTAGAAGTTTATCACTTACCAACCAACCAAAAAACATCCATTTTTATATAGTAGATCAGTTTTCAATTCCTTATGAGCATCATTTGAAAATCATTGAAACACAATGCACTTAAATTCCTTTCTGAAACTCTAGGACTTTTCAACTTTGAAAGGAATGCACTGAAGGATAGCATGGTTGTTCACAACGTATTAGAATTGCCAAAAAGCTCGATTTGAACGATTGACAGAAATTGTCACATCACGAGATCTGTGTTTTTTTGCTTTCGCGCAACCTAAACTACCTTTTTTGAATCGGATCGTCAAGTGTTATGAACAGAACAACAGGACTTGTTCAGGGCAGTCGTTAAATACCGATAAGTCTCCACATAAAAAAAGAACGATTTTCACTTTGTTTTGTGTGGATAACATTGTTCATGAAACTTATTTGTGAATTAATAATGTACGAAAATCTGTACACAAAACAATTCGATTCGTTAAACGCAATAATTTGACATCAACCAAAACTAAAAATTTGTTTCGAAAGCCTACTAAGACAAAATTTTGTTTCAATTTGATCAGTACTAACTAGTTTCTTCCCGACATGTTGCATTAGTCTGATGTTTGGAATCACGAAATTTCATATCATGTTTAGTACAAATCGCTAGAATGAAATTATTTTGAATAGTTATCGAACTATAGGTTAGGTCCAAAGTGAGAGGATCTATTCGACCCTCTACTGCAACCCGCCAGGATTTATTGTGGCTCACACCCATTCACACTCAACCAAATAAACCCAGCTTCCTAACGAAGCCGATTAGTTTGTATGGTGAGTGGTCTTACGGATCAGATGGTAAGAGTACATCTCTGCCGAACTCCTAACCTTATACGGTCTCCAGCGGGGCAGGCACAACGTATATGCTCTGCTGTTTCATCGTTAATGAGGTAGTCGGATATTCAAGGTGCAAGATTCTCAGATACCCGCGACAACTTTCCCATATGAGAGTTTTTGCACGTTAGCTACACCTGACGATGCCTTAGATTCAACCGTGCAGGGTTTTTTTGCCTGTGAATTTGGTTAATCATCATTTGAGCGCAAACTTTTGCTAACCTGCTCATGCAGGTTTATTCCTCCAGCTTAGACAGATTCTGAATTTGGTGCTAGATGGTTTTATAATGTACCCCGCTCTTGAGGAGACGACTCAGTCGTTTCCTGACTGCACCACCAAATCATTTTTTTTAAGTACAGTTATTGGATCAGGAGTTGGGGAGTTGAGAAGCTCTCGCTCCTGAAGTAAATATTAAATATACAAGGAGGTCTGTTGGAGTGGTAAACTCGACATCCATCTTCTCTGCAGACTCGCTCCTGATCTAAATTTACAGGGAGGTCAGTTGGAGTCGTAAGCTCGACATCCATCGCCTCTATAGACTCAGCGTCAGAAAAAATTTCTAAGTTTACTGTGTCCATAAAAGTCCCAGAGTAGCTGGGAAAAGAAGGTAAATCATGGCAGAGCCCCGCATTACCGTGACAAGGCGATGCTACGACGAGAGGGCGCCTAGTATCTCGAAGGTTCCGTAGAGAAAGCTGATAGGCTCAGTGTCATTCATCCTCTCGACATGGAAACTGTAGGTCAATGTTTAGTTTACAGAAAATTATGATATTTCAGGTTGGTTTGTGACTGAATTAGTGGTCAAAAACATAAACAAACTGGAATGAAATCTATTTAAAGAAGGAATATGAGTGTAATAAGAATGGAGAGAAATAGGTTTATTCCATTATTGACATTGACGTCCATACTTGAATGAAATGAAAAAACTAGATGAATTTGCAATAATAACAACGAATTTCTGGAAATGTATTTAAATCTTTTTTTTGGTAACAGACCAATGCTACCATTTTCTAGGCAAGATATGACATTGAAGTCTCGGATTCATCAAAATTATGAAATTTGAATCATGTTTCGTTGGAATCGATAGAGCGAAAGATTCCAAAAATTAAAAAAATTGAAACAAATTCGAAGTGACTGTAGAGATTCCAAATTTCGATCAAGCGTATAAATTTTCATTATATCTAACAATAAAGGAAACTTCCATATGTCACTAACCCTATGTGTGATACTGTATATTTCTGTGAAGTCAAATACATAAATAAGTAACTATAAAAGTGTTTATTCATCATTCAGATAATTGTAAAATGCAAATTGGACATAGTTATATTCAGTAAAACGTCTCCTTTCATTTTTCTATTTGCTTTCTTGTATAAGAAAGCATATTATGTGCGGTTTTGCCACGAAATAGGGGTGTATCGAATGACAGTTCAATGAATACAATCGTACAATCGATAATTATCACAACACCAAATAAAGACATTTGTTAGAGGACCCCTTTTTCGTATTCATTCTATTCTGTTGACAACCGATATAAATCGACTTCTATTTTACTCTATTATTATTTGCTGATTTCATTCAATGCGCATTAGTTCAGGGTGATTAGATTCGATTCATTTCCACTGACATAGTTTTTGGAAGTAGATGGCACATTTCACCAATTCATGCAACAACTACATAACGAAACTTTCTAGAATTTATTAATGACATTAGTTGTGCTGTTGAATGGACACCGTAGAAGAATTATTGAGCCCGTTGGTTATCAAGTTATTCTCTCTCGGTGATTTGTAAGGCCAGTATGTCATTTGGATTATTCGGATATCGCGGACCTTGCATTCAATGCGTATTGAAGAATATGTGCTAGGCATATGCTAATAGGTAAGACCTAAGGGTTGTCGCTGGTTAATGAAAAAGTCCGTTTCCGAACTAATTTTTTTAATCTTTCAGAGAGATAACGTTCTTCATGTTTGGCCGGTCAAACTCAAAGATTCAACAATATTGCTAGATTTTTTCTATTTTCCGAAAGATTCAAAAATGAATTTGCTATCCTACGTTTCGTCTTCAGGCCACCGTCATTGGATTTTTTCTGCTTTAAATAGAACCAGATTTTACCTTTTCAATGATGTATCATAAGTTATCATTCTTTTTCGAAAAATTGAAGAAAATAATTAATTCTTATCATGATAAGCTTTGACTCTGATGTTTCTAAATTTGACTTTCAATTTGTTACACTCAATGACGTTTTGTTATTGTACAAGTCATTGAATTTTTTTCGAAAAATTGCTTTAACGAATAAAAAAAGAAGAGATATTATACAAATTTATTACAAATACGATAGAAACAGTCTAAGAACATCGAAAATGTATTTTAACTTGTACCCTTAAAGACAACAACCACATAGAACTATATTCAAGGTATTGGACCAAAATCTCAGCGAGTTTGGTTCATTTGAGAAGCCAAGGAGACAAAGACAAAATGGACCAGAAAACAAAGAAAATTTGATAAATGAGGTATGTATGAGGTAAGTTAGACATTGTGTCCTTTTCAATAAAAATTGATAATTTGCAGCTAAACATGAACCCGGAGAAATGTACACGTTAAATTTTCTCCGTAATGAATATTTGTCATAAAAGTGCTTCGAGACATCTCGAAAAAGCGATTTAAAATGTTATAAAATACACATATCTCAACAATTGCATCCAGGTGATCCAGAAAGGCGATTAGAATTTTGTAATTAGCTAATAAGAATATCTGATTTTCCTGTTTTCCTGGAAAATGAAATTTGGACAGATGAAATCACTTTTACGAATCGTGGGATATTCAACGGAAATAAAGAATGAAGAGAGAAATGAAAATGTCTATGTTTCTTACCACTTTTATTGTATTATAAAAGTGGTAAAAATTTTAGAAATTCTCATTTCTCTTTTCATTATGATCTCCTATCACGTAGTAACGGCTACATCCATCAATTTATCGAAATAAAGAACACATTTGGAGCAGTTCCGAAAAATTTGACTTCAAGTGCGATTTAGTATTAACGTGTGGGCAGGAATTCACAAAGATAGAATTTTGAGTCCTCATTTTTTTACCGAATTCTGAATGGAAAAACCTATCACCAGTTTTAATGTCGATTTTCGAAGACTATTTGGATGATCTACCTAACGATAACAACATCTGGTTTCAACATGATGGTGCTACACCGCACACTACCAGACGAGTATCTAATTACCTGACTGAAAGGTTTGGTGATAAATGGATAGGGAATAATGGGTTGGTGAGGTGGCCAGCAAGGTCTTCAGAATTAACTGTTATGGATACAGTCATATGGGGTACAGAGGAAATATCAAAATATTGAGAACCTTCAACACAGTATTGTTAGAGAATTCGGAAGATAGAGGAGAAGGGAAATCAATCGTGCAGTGAATAATATTGGAAGGAGGGCACAGTTATGTTATCATGAACAAGGCTAGCATTTTAAGCATTTGCTTTGATTTACTTTTGTCTTTATATTTTAGGAAATTATTGTTATTTGTTCAAAGTTCTATTTTCATTGAAAAGAACACAATGTCTAATTTACCTCATACACACCTCATTTATCAAATATTGATTGCTGATTCTGTCTCCGTATTTTTTCATTGGCTTTTCAAACGAACCAAACTCGGTGATATTTTGATCCAATAATTTGAACGTAGTTCGATGTGATTATCGTCTTTCGGAAAACAAGTTCAAATACATTTCCGATGTTCTAACACTGTTTCTATCGTATTTGTTTCTCGCCAAAAATGTAATGACTTATACAACATCAATACAAAACAATAAAGTTGATGATGGAGGCCGGAAGACGAAATGTCGGAGAGCAAATCTGAAAACACCATTATATAACAATGTGAAAGTGCAATTCATTTTCGCATCCTTCGAAAAATAAAGCCAGAAAAAATAAAACTTCTTTTCCGAAATTTATAATTTTACCGGATATACTCGGAATTTCAAAAATATCTCAACGGCATATTGTTAGTCAGATGAATGCGCAACTTCACCACATTTCAACCATCTTCGTATCTCTCATAGTTTCCGAGATCCCAATGGTGAGGATCGAATTTGAAACATCATTTATATTTCTGTTCAGTTTCATAGATTTCAGAGAAGACAAAATCTTAATGACTGAATAATTACTTTTTTTATTAATATAACCGTATCAACTACGATGTGGTACAATACGAATCATAGTACAATCATATCAGATATAGAATATTCATAAATATTTGAAACTTTAGTAAAAACTCTAAGTTAACCGGTTAAAGAGCATCACTGAGCTGTTCGGATAGTCCTGTTGACAACCCCACCTCTCTATTCACAGGACCCACCGTGATAAAATGTTTCACATTCGATTCTTCATCGCAACAGAGACACATCTTTTGAGGTTTTCTTTCTTCAGTAGATGCTGGTGGGTGTATAATTGTCTGATGTTTATGAGAGAGTAATAGGTAATTTTGGAAATTAGAGCTACGATTGAGCTTGTTATTCTCCAGAAATTGCAACCTTTCCCTCCATATATCGTTAGTTGTTGTATGTTATGGATCAAATCTTCACAAACAGCGCATCGGTAGACAGAGAGGGTTTGAGCTAATCTCTCTAGCAAGTGTATCAGCAGTTTTGTTGCCAACTATTCCTACATGCGAAGGAACCCGCAATTCAGGTAGGGATTGAAGATATCCGCTATCCCTATTTCACTTCATGGTGCGTGCTCCCCCGAAATTTGGGTTTTCATCAAACTCGTCTGGTATTGAAAGTTTATAATATTCTGATACCGACTAATTTTTTTGAAATACCAATAGGCAGTTTGTCAAATACAAAAAGTTGTTTCTAGGCAACATATTATTTTGACATGTCAGTAATGTTGAAAAACATCACCAACTCTACAACAAATACTCTACTTTTACTGAATCATGCTCTTTCTTGCAATCAGCAAGAGCAGCTTATTAATTATTTGCTTAAGTAATTCAAGTGATCTTTTACTGAGACTTTACTCTTAATGTCATTTTCACCCGATAAATCCGCTAAGGCACAGACGTTTTGAGATTATTTTAATGACTGGGCGAGGTGAAATGACGTCTATAAAATATTCATTGCAATTATGTCTGTCTGTACCTGTTCGTATTGGAAGGAATGCTGTGTGACACTGCTTAATTGAGTGGCTAGCGAATCTACTTTATCTTTGCGATATGATGAATTGAAACAGCACGTTATAATAGCCTAGTTATAACATACGCAGAAATTTTATTATTTTCCTAACATGATGTAAATTGATTTGAAATTACTGAAGATTCTGTGAAACATTAAAAAGATTAGCTGAAAAATAACAATTATATTAAGCAAAAAAAACTGAAATTACAATGAAATAAAGCAAAAACCAAAAAATCAGAAAAAGGGAAATATTAACAAGACATCAGACCGATCATTATCTCCAGAGATTCAACCACTCATAACTTGTCCAGATTTTCACCAATAATTTAAGCACTGCAAGGAAAAACATCATCTTTTGTAAAAAATTGCAGGCATTATGTTTAACTAGTAGAGGCAATCGAAGTCAAAGAGCAGGATCAACTGATCAGTTCCGACGTAAGTCCTTCACTTTTACCATGGAAAAGGAAGTCCACAACGAATTGCCATTCTTAAATGTATTGGTGAAGAGAACCGACACTAAATGAGAAACATCTGTATACCGAAAACCCACCCACATGGGACAGTATCTGCACCAGGAACCCAACCACCGTCAATCGACTAAGAGATATATTAACAAGACTCTAGTAGACCGTGCTTTCGGGTTCTGTAATATAAAGGAAGGCTTGAAAAAGAAATAGGCATCAATAAAAATGACCTTCAACGGAATGGTTACTTTGAAGTGATGATGGAACAGACTTTAGCTGGAAGACAGTAAGAGCCTCACAAGGGAGAGGAGAGAAGCCGTCACAATCAGTACTTTAACTTCCCAACATCAGAGAATTGTCGGAAAGGATAAGAAGAATTGGGTCCAAGTATAACGTCAGAACCTGCTTCAGATCTCGAATGACCTATAAATAGTCTGCTCTCGGAGGAATAAGTCCAATTATCATCCAAATTTTTAATATTTATTTCTTGTCAATGATTTTTTAATTTTCATCTCGTGTTAATAGTTTAATTTTCTTTTTGATTTTTTGTTGTTGCTTGTATTTTATTTCATTGTGATTTCAGTTTTTTGCTTGATATAATTGTTATTTTTCAGCCAATCTCTTTTTAAATTTTTTACAGATCCTTTCAGGTATTTCAAATCAATTATCATATTAGACAATGGAAGTCCGAACTAATAAAACTGTTATCACTCTGTTAGATTATTCAAGTCGTAAACATTCAAATTCAGGATCGTATTCAGTTAGTGATGGAAAGTAAATTGCGTAAGTGAACATATTTTGAATACCAACTCAAACTTTACGCAGATTTGATTTCTCCCACCAGCACCAGCCATGACTCAGTCCGGTGGCTTTATGTCGTTGACCACGAATATTTGTGTAGCTTTCAGTGAAATTACTACTTAGCTCCATATATCAATAGTATATCTCAGTAGTAATAACAATCCAATAACAAAAATGTACACTTTTTTCAACAGCAGCAAAGAAACTATCTTCTCATTTTCATTCTTTGCATTCTTTTACCATAGAAATTTTTTATTTTTTGTTTTCGTTTTCGTTCTTACAATTTATATTGACGAAATATATAATATGATAATATTGGACTTTAACGCCATTTAAACGTGGCCATTGTATTTATTGAAAAACCTAAAATTAAAAATATCTAAAATAAAAACAACAAGAAAAAATTGCTTTTTCGAAAAAAATTCATTTTGTTACCAACTATCTCTTCTGAAAAAGAATTGGTGATCACTGAACCGGTAAATAATTAATGAAAAATTAGTTACCTACTCCGTTCCTGAATTCAGAACATTTTGATCGAGCTCGAATTCCTTTTTTCAAATGCGTTTTTATACCTATTTTTGGAGGCTCGACGATTTATTTCTAGAAACTGTGTAAGAGGATTGAGCACTTGTATATCTGTTTTCTTGTAGATTGACGATTGATATGATCAATCCAGGAGAGATTTTGTTAGTGGGTTATTCGAACTGCCATGCTGGTTGAGAACAGGAGCGGATCTAGAAATTTAATGTAGGGGCGCACTTGAAATAAATCGGTTGCGATGGTTTGGTAATGGGAAAGAGTGTAGGACTGGCTTCGGCTCTATGCCTTGAAATGTACCACTGTTAATATCTGTCAAAGTATCAAACGAAACGTTAGTGACCACAAGTTCCATCCAATCACGGTCCATGCACTATTTCAAAATTTCATGATTTACTGGTCTATAAAAAGTTCTTCATGCAGTGAGGGCACGGCCGTGAGGAATATCGTTACAGTTTATCTATATTACCAATTAAAATTAATTTCTCGAGTTGGTTATTGTTCGCAACGATATTTAATAAAATTATCTTATAATAATAGTGACAGTTGTAACACATTCGGTATAAAATTTCAATGTGACGGTTAATGTACTTACTAGCTAATAACGATATCGATCACATCTCAGATTATAATATATACAACACAAATGAGAATTAATATGCCTAGAAAAATTCACCAAATATGTGTATGAGTTTCGTCTGTTTTCATAAGTACTCTTCAAACTCTAATATATCACTAATATATCACATCATTTGAATCAGTAAACTTTTGTCAATGAAACACAAGTGGATTAATTTCGTCAGTATAAAAATCATTTGCTCGTGATTCGATGAAGTAGAAGAAGGCCTTTTTTCCTGGTCCTGATTGCCAAAATTTCTACTGGCAATTATCGGGAAAATAATCGGGGTGCTTGGAAAGATGGTAGTTGGTTGACTCAATTTTCGGTGTATTTCATAGATTTCCTCACTCTGCTGTGATAATTTGGCACGGTTATACAGAAAGTTATAGTGAATCACATCAGCCGATCGACACCTGAGAGTAACCATGGTCTTTTTTTGGTGGAATTTCACATATGGGAAGCGACTCCCTGGGTGGCTTATCGGTATCCAACCAAAGTCCTGGTTGGTTGTGATTTTAACCTTGCCAATACGTTTCAAACCACCAAAAACTGCATGGAAGCTGACGCTCAATTCTTCCGCCATCCCACCCACCGTTTGTGATGGATCATTATCTACTAGTGTCCTCAAATCCTCGTTCTGGATAACCGTAGGTCGATCACGTCGGGGCTCAACTTCGAGGCTAAAATCTTCGGAAAGAAATTTCGGAAACCAACGTCGAACAGTGTGTTCATTAACACTATCATCAACAAATTCCTGGTTAATTTTTTGGTCTATTTCGTCAGCGTTTTGATTCAATTTTAATTCGTGAAGAAAAATTGGCGAAAAATTGTTCAACGATATCTTATAATAATTAGCTGAAAAGAGGCAAAAAATTAAAATTTTGAAAAAAATTACAGCATCAATGTACAAAGTGGAAAATTCTTTATCAATCGATAGAATAAATATTTATGGAGCTACAACATACATGACACCAAAACGGACAGATCTGTTGATCAGTCTAACATAATATTGTGAAAACGACAATTCGAAACAGTGAAATGTTGCCATAAAATATCCAGTTATTAGGATGTCATCTATAATTTCGCGACGTATACGCTTTATATTAGCTTCATCTGTATGTATGTATGTATTTTTGTTTGTATGTATGCTTGTTAGCTTGTTACTCTCAAGCTCGGGTTCTGTATTAACAAAATTATCGGCATTATTTCTTGATCTATTTACGGGCAGATGGCGATGTACGTAACATCCATAATATTTCTTGGTATATTTGTGGGCAGATGGTGCTGTGCGTAACCTCCCTGATATTTCTTGATCTATTCGCAGGCAGATGGCGCTGTACGTAACCTGCCTAATAGGTTGTTCAAAAAAAAAATCAAAATAAAACATATTTTAAGAATTATGAGTGTTAGCGAAATTTTTTACTACAGATGAAATATTTAGATATTTAAATATTTTCAATTACCCATGATTTAGTAGATACAGAAAAAAGTTTTGAACGAAACGGAAGTTAAATTTTAAAATCTAATTCGATTATTTGAAAGCAAACCACAATATGGATTCAACAATGAAAACTTTATGGTAAATTGTACACCTAAAAAATTCAGTTACTTGAATATTTCAAAAAATCAAAAATCAGAATTAGGGTGTACATTCAAATCAAAAGATTGATTTGAAAAATTAAATTATTCACTGAAAAAATATTTTTAGTCTATTAATATTTTGAATGACACTTCAAATCAAAACATCAAGACTGAATTGATTTTTAAAATTATTGCTGCAAATTTTCTCTATACTTCGAAACAAATTAACAACCATCCACCCTCTGTTGGAGACTTACTGCATCTCAGTATTACTGAGTATTTGTTTGAAGGTGGTTGACAATGTTTTGTGATGTATTTCATCTGTTCGGACTTCCATTGTCTAATCTAATATAAATTGATTTGAAAAC
>WOGN01005671.1:0-13017 GCA_015342105.1 Leptinotarsa texana
GGGATCAAGCTGAAATCATCCACAAAGAGGAACACTGGTTTAGGAGAAAATTCAAAGAGGCCGCGTATATTTTGTCCAACAACGCATTTAGTCAAGCCAGCGTGGAGATCCGTAACATATGGAAACCTTTAATCAAGCTGAGAACCAATGAAGCGGAAAAAGTGAAAGGGGGGTTAGGTAAAGCCCTCGAGCGACCATATAAATAGTCAGATCTCGGAAGAATAAGTCCAGTTATCACCAGAAGACGATTGTGGATACTAACAATCGAAACGTCGTGACATAACTACAATTTTAATCTTTATTTTTTTCAGCTTTTATTATTATTTTAATTTAATTTGTTTGGTTGTAGCTTTGTATGTTAATTTTTTGTAAATTCAGTTTTTTGTTTGATAAAATTGTTATTTTCGGTTAACCTTATTAATTTTGTAATTGTTTTTCAGGGTTTCAAATCATTTTACATTAGTTTAGACAATGGAAGTCCGAACTGATGAAATTCATGTTTATTATTTCATTCTTTTTCATTACAGATCTAGAAATTTTTCTCTGCAAATTAGCAAATTTCATTTCTCCTTCTGATTAATTCCAAACCTTTCAACACATTTTCCGGCAATGAAAGTCCGAACCCTCTACTTTCACGAAAAACATTGTGAGTCCCATTCAAACAAACACAGAGGACCCTATTTCATTTCCTTCTGTGGACAAAAATCTTGACCACGACAATCGCTATTTTGTTACGTCTAGTCATCTCAAACGGTTCTAATATTTCGACATCAGCACGCTTTCCATTGGTATTGGAACGATCAAGAAAATGACCACAATAAAATGTAGAATAAAAATGACCGATACTCGATGAGAATCAGTATTAACAAGATTTTTACTATAAAGATTTCTCAAAAACATTGACACGTTTGAATTATAAGGGTTATGATTTTAGGAGTGACTAATTTTTTGGGAAAGAAGATTGTTGGCTTTCTACTACTCCATCTTGATAAAAAAATGTGAGAATCTTCCAAAGAAAGGAAGGAAGCAATCAATTTCAATAGAAGTAAGTTTATACATAGATGTGTAAATCATGCAAAGAAGTAAATTTCAGAGACAAACTGAAAGAAAAAGCCCTCCTGAAATAGCTACTTTCAAATAAACATTGAATTACACGAAAGAAAATTTATTTTGAAACAAATACTTTTATATAAAAAATACTTTTCTCTATTCCGTTTGCATTCCAACCATTCGTATGGGATCGAATCAGATATCAATCACAGGATTTCTACACAGAAACTAAATGAATGGTAAAAATTTCATTCACATCGAATAGTCATCCCCACTGGTAGACATTGATGTTTCGCCGTAAGACACTTATACGCTATACTAGTGGAAATCTTGATATGAACTGTATATCAGTTCACACTCGCGTCATAGTTTGTCTGTAGGCAAATATTTCATCAGGACATTTTGCAATTATATAACGATTCGACTCAGCAGTTATTTTAGGAATCTTTGAGAATCTTCGATTGTTTTTTTCTCTTCATGGTATTTTCACAAGGTATTTTTCATTATTTCCTTACTCAGGTCTGTGAGATTCAGCTCCTTTTTGAACACCTCCTCAAATTCGTTACTGGATTTTAAAAATATCGAAATTAGAATTTTTCTGAAATGTCACATTTTTCATCTACCTACGTATCATATATCTATCTAGGTAATAATATCTCCACTATTGAACAGTGTGAAATTCATTTGTTTTCTGTCTGAAATTCGATACATCATAAAATAAAACCGTTTCTGTTACCGAATGCGGACAATTATTTACTAATTTCTATTGTAAATTATTAAAATGACTTCATCTTTTGAAATGGTAAGGGAAATACTCAGCTCATTGGATTAAGTTAATGATGTTGTTAACCGATTAAAGAAATGGAATTTATCCTGACACTATTGGCATGATTTCATGCCTGCTAGAAGATGTAAACAAATGATATTTGTCATATGTTTCCAAACAAACGAGTGTTTGACATTAGTTTTTGAAACAAGAATTACGATCAGTTATTGTCCCAGTGAAGGTTTTCGATTGTGCGTTCATCAACCACCAAGTGGCACACATTATACATCTGCAAATCAATCATACCAGTGCAGAAATTTCCATATTCCGTGACTTCAATGCCCAAAAATTTCAAATCATCGACGAGCAAAGTCGCGAAACCGATGCTTTTGCAATAAGTCGGCGACTTATTCTAATTATAAATGGGCTAACTAAAATTGCTGACCATAATGGGGAATATGCTAGTCTTCTCGATGCATACATAACAATCAATCCAGAAATTCACACAGTCACCGTGAGGTCCTCACTGAAATCTTCTGAATACAAACTCATTTCGGTGTTGAGTGGATTGCCGTTGCCATTACCAAAATTTTCCCTGGCCAGATATTTGCTTCAGCTCTAATGATCTATCAACTAATGCTTCCGAAGTTACGGAAGTTATTCTATCATTCATGGAAGCATATATTCCTTTTTCAGTGAAACTGACTTCTTAAGGGAAACCTCTCGGTTCAACAAAGATGGCGAGCAATCTGTCGCCTCAAAAATCTCCCCTACCGGCAGTGGCTCAACAATCCCACTGCGGAATAGCAAAAAAGGTTCATGGAACTTGGAATGAATGAAAGCAAAGAACTTCACAATCAGAAAATTGGGGATAAATTGCTGGACAATCCCAACAGGTCTGGATCCTACTGGTCGGTAGCTGATGCTGTTGATCAAATCTATACAAAATTCACAATTTCACCTGTTACACAAGCGCATTGTACAATTGCAACACCAACCATAAAAAAAGCAAAGATACTAGCTGAACAATGTGCGCCCCACTCCACCGTCGGTTTTCCATCAGAACCCACAATGCCGGCAATCACTTTTTGACAACGTCTAGTCAGGCAAATTTTGAAATAGCTGAAATGCCCGTCATCGTACTTAAAAAGTACGCCAATGAACTCGTACCAGTATTTTGCAGACTTTTCAACCTGTCTCACAAGAAAGGGGTTTTTTTCTTCTTATTGTAAGATTGCTCACTTTCAGCCTTCTCCCAAAAAGGTCAAAAAAATACCTAGGGACCAGTCGCTTCACTATCAGTAATGAAAAAAATCATGGAGAAAACCGAAAACCATCATATCCTCAAATATTTGTAATGTTTTAACATATTATCATCGGTATGATCTTTGGAAACAAAGATCAACAGTCGACCTCCTGTCGTATGTTACCCGTATTTGGAATAAAGCAATCGAGAAACATGGATAGTCAAGTGCTGTTGCGCTTGATATTTCTAAGGCCTTCAACCATGTGTGGCATGAGAGTTTATCGGCCAAACCTCGATGCATGGCTTGTTTGATAATTTCATTGTATGGTTCTCCAGCTTCCTGAAAAACGTTTCCTACAAGTGGCCATCGATAATGTTCCCCAGGCAGCCATATTGTCTTCCCTCTTTTCATTCTATATTAACTATGTATTGAAAAAAAACAAGAATCCAATATATAGGTTTGCAGACAACAGTATACTTGTCTCTTCATTTCATTCACGACACCGGCTGCGGATGCACATTTTTCCAAATTAATTTAATCTCCAGCGATTCGAATCCAACGTGAGTCGCTAAGTGCTTGTGATTTGTCTTCAATGGATAGATTCTTTGAAAATCACCCTCTGGAATTCAGAAACTACCTGTTCCTTCATTATTTCTCAACAAATGTATCTCGAAGATATTTTGATCTATTTCGTTTTCAGTGACACATACTTTATATCTGATAAACTATCGTTCAAAAGACAACAAAGCATGTACCCAGCATGTAGTATTATTTGATGCAGCTGTACATTAGGTAATTGTTATTTATAAGCGTGAATTTTAACACTCACAAAATTAGTTAAATTTTCGCATGCAAACACAACATCATTGTGCTCTCTGGTCGAATGAACACAAACAAACCCCTGTTTCCCAATACCAATTTATGGTTCATCGAAAATTGTTCATGGATTCCATTAACAGGTAGAAATATAAAATTTTTTCTACACCGTAATTTCACAGATGTTGCGGAAAAATATTGGTGAGCAATATCTCATCCAAATTTCATAGCACTGTCGATAGTCCACTTGGAATTATCAATGTCTATATTTTTTCAGAAAATTCGACTTTACAGAAATTGAAAACTTAATTGAATCAATAATATTTTCTTTTGAAATTATTCAATGATCAATAATTCTATTTTTTAGATCCTTACTGAAATCCCGAAGTGTAAACGTCAGAATCAGCTCACGCATTTCCTATGAATGAAAATCCAATTGAAAAGTATGAAATCATGCCCTTTATGAAATAAACAAAGTCTTCAGGCCCAATCTTCATTGGTGTTTTAATAGTTTCCTTTGAAAAAAATACTCCGAGGCCGGTTTTCTAAATTGTAAATAGCGTCCCGAGTTGGAGTGAATTGTATGCAAGGAGGCACCTTAGCACTAAAGACTGTGTTCCTTTAGAAATTTGATTGATGGCTGGTACAAATATGCTTATTGTTAAATCACGTCAAATCGTTTTCATTGAAGTTCGGAAAATACCTCAGCTATTTCTTCAGCGTTGAGAATACATAGTGATTTTGATTCAGATCAATCAAAGTTGAGTTGTTTTCTATTCTTTTGTTTTCATCCGAAACCCTTATTGTTGTAGTTGAACTGTTATTGAAAGATCTAGCCAATTATCGCATTTGCTTCTCTCCGTAATCCAGTCAGACTCAGCTCTGAGGTTTTTGAATATCAACCATATTTCTAGACTGTTTCTGTTAAACCTCTTTAGAGAAATTTTTATCTAACCCCTGTTTACAAATTCACGGTTTCCTACCCAACAGCTGAAAGATATAAGCTTCTTTATTAGTGTTCTATCGTAAAAATGTTCTGATTATACATTCACAGTATCTTTCTCAAGATAACGGTTTTTCAGTTTCAGTGTCAGCGAAGGGGGTTTTTGATGCTGAAGAGCTATCTCTTCAGATTTTTTTTGTAGTTTGGTCCATAATACTTCGCTTCGTGAAGCAGAAAATATTTTTGAGAGCATTTCGTTATGCCATACATTTTCTTTCTGATTTCTCTTGCAACACTCGAGGAATTTTTGTTTCTGAAATGATTATCTAAGAAATATGTGGCTGATAGCAATGGGCTCTTTCACCGTCGCAGGCTCCGTCAGGCGAAGTTTTTTTCAAACATTTAGGTATTACAGTTCGGAAAGATTGATCTTCGATTACGATGGAGTTCCGTTAAACTATGGCTGAGGGCTCAAAGTATTTTATTTCTACGAAGGTACGTGAGGGATCGGATCAGGTGATCCTAAAAGACAAATATCATCGTGGGAAACTAGATCGGCAGTTTGGACACTTGGGTCGTTTGGGTAGGAGTGCCCAGGTGGTCCGCAGTAGTAGTGAGTAGGGTTGTTTCACGTCAAAACATACGGTATGATATGTTTTCATACAATGTGTTCGACTCAATTATAGAATATTTGACGAAATTTGAAGATATGAGAAAACTGGGAGTCAAGCATGAAATTTATTGGTGAAACCACTTTCAGTTCACATTGTACTAATTTTTGTGGAATTGGAGGTCCCTCATTTGAGATGACTATGTTCGGACATCAGTTTCCTGGTACGAATAAGTTCCGGGTCCACAACGATGTATCCATAAAATAACTCAGAACGTTTATGCATATTCTGTTATTTGAAATAGTGGTTGAATAATGATACTGGAGCAATCATGGTGGTGCTCCTTGATTCGTTGGATTGCTGTAATGGGTCACTTATGTGTGCTGGGTTTTTTGTAGCTATTAATCCCGGGTGACTCAGAATTCATCTCAGAGGTGGAGATTTCTGAAGGTGCGTGTCGATTTCCAAGTAAGACCCTGACTTTGCACTTCTGGTAGTCGATATTAAATTGGTGCTCGGTATGTATTCACAGTTTTCGCACTGGTCATATATGAATCACCAATTGAAAATTAGCGAGAAGCAAAGAAGGTGTTTACTCGACAGTATATAGAGCTGAACACATTGCTTGAATGAAACATTCAGCTGTTCTGAGGCTTACAATGGAAAATTCACTTCTTCTGAAGTTCAAAATGCAGATCTTTCCGGCATTGATCGCTTCAAACTTAACATCGTAAATCTGTCCATCTTTGAACTCCTACAAATACAGTTACTTGATGATGTCTCTCCACACTAATAACACAATTTTCACATTTCAAATCATGAGTTATACTTATTTTCATTTTATAGAAAAATATTTACATACTATAGGGAAAAATGAGATCGAAACAAAAAAACAGCAATATATTTTAAGAACAAAAAGAATATATTTTGAGGATAACTGACTTTACTTACGATACACATGAAAAAACATTCAAATAAAGTCTTTTGTGCACTATCTTTTTGCAAATGTTGACTTTCTTTTATATGTTTCATTGTTTTCCCCCATAAGGAACCAGCAATAATCTTCCATCATTGCTGCATCCCATCTGCCTTTGTAACATTGTTCCATTGTCAGTATGTCTTGATGGAACCTTTTCTTTTGTTCGTCACTGACAACACTCAAATTTTCTGGCAAAAATTCGAATGAGAGTGCAAGAAATGGATTTTGAGAGACATGCGACATCCCATTCTGCAATAGTTTTCAATTAGTTCTTCTATAAGTGTTTCATCATTTTCTACTTTCTTGTTTCCTAAAAGCTCCAAAACAATTCTTTTGAAAGAACTTCACGCAGCTCATTCAACATTACTTCATTTTTCATCAAACTATTGATCACTTAGTAGTTTCTAATTTGTGATCCAACAAATATACCTTCCTTGAGCATTGCATTACTTAATTTTGGAGAAACGTGTTCAGATATTTGAATGCATCACCTTTTTTCTCTAATGCTTTCTCAAAATTTTTCATTAACCCCAGTTTAATGTGTAATGAAGGTTAAAATTAGTGTTTGAGATTAACAAGAAGTATATTCTCCACGTTAGCTTGACCTGGAATATAGTTAACTCTCGGAGGTCATTCTTTTACTTAACAATGGCACTGTGTTGACCGACTGTTCGAAAGGCAATAAAACAACAAAAATCCGTAAATCCGCTCTGAAGACCTAGTAATACTCCTATGATTTTTACGTCACCACATATTTACCACTTATACGTATTATAACTTATTGCATTTAGAATTAGTGACATTCTTTCGTGTTTCCTTCATGGCAACTGAATGTACAAGATCAATAGAGTGTCTTCTGTTACCATTATGGAGCAGAACGGCTTTTAAACATGTTTTAGACGAATATATAAATGAAGTCCGTTCATCCGGGTTATGTGCAAATACTAATTTTTCCATCACACCATTTGGATTTACACAAACACATATTTTATCCTGCATAATAAAAAACGAGGATAGTTCATGGTTACGGTTCCTAAATATTGTAACCTTGGTTTTAGGAGCTAGTAAATTCTATTATTGTAATCTAGACCCTATTACTTCAGCATTCTCTTTGGACAAGTGGAGGTCCCAAACTAGGCCATTTAATTGAGGGTGTTCAATTAAATGAGGTGTTCTTACTTCAGTTCTGGAAAAATAAGGACCGCCTTTTTCTGGCACATCATGGGAACCTGCTTGGTCATCATACATTTCCAAATCTTCCTCCCAATTTGCCAGGGGTGTTGGAACTTGTAAACCTTCTCCATGGAGAACCGGTCTTCTTGCAGAAATAATATCCAGATATACAATTTTGTGTTTGCTTTTTCTTGAGAAACTAGACACTTTTGTCATGCAAAAGTTACAGTTGTTTCAAATGATTTGTTGTTTCTCGCCAAATCATTGGGACTGCAAAAGGCATAGAAGAGCGTTTGCCATTTAACCAGGTACTTACATTTACTGCAAAGGTTTGGTAACATACGTGAGGAGCCCAATCCCGATCTTGATCACCGAAACATCCAAAATACTTATGGTAAGCTACTTGAGTCATTTGAATAATTGGCAAAAACCATCTGCGGGATTAACGCAGCCACGTTTCTGTACTTTACACCTTTTTGTACTGTTGTGTATGTCGAGTTCAAGTATGTGATACTGCGTTTATAGGAGTCAACTTATTTTATTCACAAAGATAATACTTATATAATACTGTTAATATTCGCGTGTTTGCTCACCTAGCTCCTCTAATAATAATTCATCACTACTCGCGTTAAACCAATCGACCCGATTGTCAACCAGCTACTTTTATAGCGATTCCGAATCTCTGGTATTTTCTGGAAACTTCTAGTATCCTAAGTTCGAGAAGTGGCGTTACAAGTCTCATATACAGCTGAAGCAGATTCGAATACTCAGCAGAGCCGCTGTGTTGCCAGATTCTAAACAATTTTCCTAATTTCAGGGAAAAGCAAATTTGGAATGTGTTCATTGAATTTTGGTGAAAAAATCATAACCCAAAAATCTTACGAGTTGGTGAATTTCAACATATCATCAAAAATTAGCAGATAACTACCTTTAGCAGTACAGTCGTATGATCTTGTTTTCCCGAAAGTCAAGTCAAGCAATCTATAATGATTTTTTGATCTCAATTCTGAAATGAAGGTAATTGATTTGGAAAATTGAATTTAAATCCAGAAGATAGAAGATACCTAAAAATGTTTTTAAACCTGATTCATTTTGATAAAAGTCAATGCTGCACTATAGAAATATTTTATATCTGAATCACGAAAACTTCATAACTGCGGTGAAAAATTCATTCATATTTACACGATTCACAATTTTGAGCAATAATTTCTAGAAAAAAATCACTTTGTGAGAAAATCAATGTTGAGGTTTCAACTAATGGAAGGAACATAGTCGCCGTTAATTCGGAAAGCGTCACTACAATGAGACTAACAGAAAAAGAACTTGTGAACCACTTTTAACTTTTTTCAATTGTGTGTATTGTTGTATATGCCAAACATCATTTGAATAACTGCTAATAAATGTTCATATCAATACGAAATGGATTATTATGAAACAGAATTTCACAGAAAACAATAATGAAATTGTTTCAGGTTTAAAAACTTCTATTTTCAATAAGAATCCATAAAAGTGCTTATTTTCCAATATTGGATAGTTAGGAGAACAGATTTATTGAATGAAATATTTCATAAAGTTTCACAGATAAACAAAATATCCATGTTAACACTCCGAATTAAATTCATCATCGGAGTTTCCTAAACTAGTAATATTAACTGAGACTCATTAATTATCAAGTAGAATAACTACGGAACTCACTGAGATGATATTTCGATTCAAAGATCAAAGCTTAGTACTGCGTCGTAATTACGGGTTTAGTTCGTTTAATGAAAAATTAAAATTCTTTCCCAAGATGTATTAATTTTATACAGTTGTATACATAACCTAAATGCCTCACATTACAAAAGCACAGAGGAGACTCCATCAGTAGTTTATGGAATGCTCTTATATTTATTTTTTCTTGCGACTCATGATTTTAACTTTGACATTCAGCTTACTACAAATTCGTGCTACTCACGTGAATATTATTTGTGAGAAAACTTACTAGAAATGAAACGTCCTCAAATAGAACAGGTGTATTACTGTGTGAAACTAGTATAATGTTTAGTATACAGATCGAATATCTTTAAAAAACATGTTTTCTGAAAAAAATTATTCAAAATTGGTGAATGGTGTTTTCCAGGGTCAGAAATTATGATTTGTTCGTCAATTTGAAAAAACAATATAGTGGACCCAAGATGGCGGACAAAATTTGTAGTTATGGTCTGATTCGAATCAAAATTAGTAAGTGGTGATTTTCAGTGTCGGTAATTATGATTTTTCAGTCGATGCAAAACACACTATGGCGGGCGAAATGTGTAATTATGGTTCGATTCGACCCGGCACCGAAAACAATAATGCAAACACACGTCGAATTAAAATCCAAGGGGGACATCTTTCTGTTGTAACCTCAACTGTCGTACCTGTCTCCCCAACCCTTGGTCACTTATACAATTTGAATAGGGAAAGTATTAAGTGTACACTGCATTCAAAAGGTTAATCCATAATGATTTCAGACATGTGAATATTAGCCACATAAATATTCAGTTTGGCGCCATATTGCGAGAAAAACAACTTTTTCGTATTTCAACGTATGATATTGTATTTTGAGAAGAATTAGAAGAAGAATTTACTAAATATACATCTCACCCAACTCTAAATATTGTATAATCAACAAAATTTATATAAATAATACAACTCTATATACATAAATTATTTGGCTGAACAAAAAAGAATTTTTCAATTTCCATCAAGAATATATTTTAACAAATAGATTCGGAAAGCTGAATACACTTATTGAATGAATAAATCGAAGAGGTATACACTTTCATACAAAAAACCTCTTCGATTCATTTATATTTTATATTGAACGCTCTTGAAAATCTTTAATGATAGAGTAGATTTGATTGAATCAGGTAAATCAGTGAATCTGATGAAACCTTTGAGAAATGAACAGCTCATACTATTTCTTTTATTTCTTCTATTTATATGAATGTGACTGTTGTGCCTAATAGAATGGTGGTAAATGTCCTTATTGAAAGTTATAATTGATAGCAATTATGCTGGGATCATTTTATTTTATATTCCATTAATGAATGATCATGAAACAATAGGATAATCTTTTAGATACTGAGAACCATTGTAGAGCAGATAGTAGTACAAATTGGTGTATACCTATTACATTTTAAAATTATTCTCATTCTCCGATTTTGTGGATTTTTTATTTTTTGCACTTTGTTCAAATTGGAAAATAATAAAATAGATGTACAATAGTCCGAATGGGTTTGGATTATTGATTTTATATACCATAATATTTGCATCTCTTGATAAGTTTTCGGCGATTCTTGAGAAAAAATATTGATTTTTTGCAATCTTTTTTTTAATATACTTGAAGTGGTCGTCGAATGATGAGCAATTATCAAGTTGACATCCTAAATACTTCACTGATACCAATACGGTCATCTTCAATTTTTATATTTATGTTGTTTGTATTTATTTCATTATATTTCAGTTCAGTAGTGATTATCATTGCTTCATTTTTTTTAACGTTGACTTTCATTTTATTGGTTTTCAGATATTTTTCTAGTTTTTCTAAAACTTTATTCTTTCTGTCAACAGTTTCTTCTAAATTTACTTCAATACAGGTCAATAAGGTATCATCTGCATATAAGTTGTTGAACTCATAGTCTGTAAATAATAGTAAATATATCATTCAGATTCAAAATGACTAATAAGGGACCAACCACACTACCTTATGGTACGCCTGTGTAATTTGTTATACATGATGAGAAATAATTGTTCATACATAGGTACTGTCTGTTTCCTATTAAATGAAAAATCACTTATCCGTTCATAAACCATCCTCTCAATCCCATATCTTCTCAGTTTTTGATGCAAAATACTTTTACAGGCCCTTTTGAAATCTAATTTGAACAATTCACATGAAAAAACAAAAATTAAAAATGAATAACTTTGCATGAACTTGAAAATTGTGAAATTGTGCCTAAAATCAAGATAAAGCCACACTACATTTATTCACAGTAGTGGCTAGAAGTGTTTCTATTCACTGCCATACATGGGTATTAGTTCGTCTCAAAACATTGTCTGACGTTTAGCAGCATGTCTGGGGTTATTTGACAACAATCGGTTATAATATGTTGACGTAACTCTTCTAACGAACCTGGCTGAGTGGCGTATATTTTACTTTTTAAATGGCCCCACACTAAGTAATCTAAGGGGGGTAAGTAGAAATGAATAGAAAGATCGGGCCATTCAATGCATCCTCTTCTTCCAATCCAGTGCCTAGAAAATGTCATTCAGGTACTGACAAACCGCTACAGCAAAATGTGGAGGAGCTCCGTCCTGTTGGAATATTAGGTGATCCTCAAGGTATCTGATTGCCAAATATTCCAGGCCAAACTTTTGTGAGTATTGCGAATGTACTTGATGAAACACTCTTGGATTTTAATCTGACCAGTACCGACAATTAAGTCGATTGACATTCTCACTGCATTCGTCCGGAAAACAAATGTTGAAAATTGAATTTGGATCTTGTATAGCACGTTCACTCATGCATTCACAAAATATCATGCGACGATCAAGATCCTGAACCAGTTCAATTTTATATAAACGGAATTTATGAGCTTTCTTAATTTGCCCGACGGTACGTCGACTTACTTCAGATTTAATCAATTCTTTTTAGTCATACTGGAAACATGTAAAACTCCCATATGCCATGTTTGAATCGAATCGAACCACAATTACAAATATCGTCCGCCATCTTGTGTTTTTGCATAAAAAAATTATAATTTTCTACCCTGAAAATCCCCACGTACTAATTTTGATTCAAATCTGACCATAATTACAAATTTCTTCCGCCATCTTGGAGCCACCATATTATTTTTTTTCATCGACAAATAAATCATAATTTCAAACCCTGAAAACCACCACTCATCAATTTTTAATCAAATCGTACCATAATTTCAAATCTTGTCCTCCATATAGGAACCGTCATATTGTTTCTTCCCTTAACAAACATTCCATAATGCATTGTCACCGAATTTATGTCCAATTAGTTTACTAATGAAGTAAAACAATTTGGAATACAGAACGGTTTTTTTCCGCAAGAGGGCGCCAAAATTGAAAGTTAGGTAGCAAAAATTGACATGGCCAAATTCCTTACGAAATTACCTTTTTAATGATGTATCACACTTACTACTTTTTCATATTCAAATTATTTGGGTGATAGTGACTGAGGGGTGGCGAAAAAAGTATGTCAGTTGAGGTTATGACAGAAAGATGTCCCCCTTGGATTACACATCGACGTGTTTTTTTTAGAAAATAGGTGTTTTGAAGACTGATATATTTATTGAAACAACGATAAAAATAAAATGAAAACAACAATAAAAATTAATTGGCGCTCCGGGGCGACTTCATTGATTCAAGTGGCGCATTTG
>WOGN01005673.1:0-13015 GCA_015342105.1 Leptinotarsa texana
AAGCCATGATGAACCCCTCAGTTTCCGACTTCAGCCCACTCGACCTGAGAAAAGCAAACGTCAGGCGCTTTGATAAGCCAAGGTCTCCAATGTTATTAAAGAAGACCCCATGCAGTGGCTTATCCTTGTGTCTCCGCAGAAGTAAGGTGATCTCTGCGGTTTTTATCTTTGCTGAACGGGCTCCAACTCGATGGCAGAGATATGGTCACCTCGTTTAGAGTCGAAAACTATACCGAGTTCATCAGCTGCTTGGGCAGCTGCCCTAAGGAGAAATGCTCCAATTTCTGCTGTCTCATGGTCACAGACCATGCAGAGAAGGGGACCGAACTCCTGACGACTTTACAGGCTGTATCCAGTACCATTCTGTCATGTGGACACTCCAAACTCAAAAGTCCACGGCCTCCCTGTTGTCGGGGGAAGTACAACCGTGGAACGTACGATTTGGGATGCAATCTCCTATAGAGATGCATCATTTTTCGGGTTTTTACATCGATTTGATATAGCTCCCCCCGAGTCCACTTCACTACTTCAAACGAGTTGAAAACGATAAGATTGGAACGGCAAGCATATTTGTTGCAGCAATTTTGTTCTTTCTCGACAGTTCCGATGACCAGATATGTCGAAGTTTGTGCTGTAAACATATGTAATAAA
This sequence comes from Leptinotarsa texana, assembly GCA_015342105.1. Taxonomy (NCBI): domain Eukaryota; kingdom Metazoa; phylum Arthropoda; class Insecta; order Coleoptera; family Chrysomelidae; genus Leptinotarsa; species Leptinotarsa texana. The sequence continues at coordinate 652 of WOGN01005673.1, forward strand.
GGGAAAAATTAATTTGTTGGAAGCCATGGAAATTATCAAATCAATCAAAAAACAGTTATATATATCCCCAAACGAGCAACTCGATTTATGTAGGTCTCCACTCTTGAATTTATAAGCTTAACAATCCCTATAATCTTCAGTGTTGAATTTTAAAATTGGCACCTTGGTTAGTTTAACTACCTGTCCTTACATCTTATCTGAACATTTACCATAAAACCAAACTTCATATTTCAGTTTTATACTAGATGATGGAATTAAACCCGAAACGGTGGTATAAATTTATTGTTAGATATTAATTTCAATAAACTTTCTTCGTAATCTCTCTATTCCTACATCTGAAATTTCAAATCGCTAAATCACCTTTTCGTAAACATGCTTATTGAAAACATGCAAATGTGACTGGAAATGATTCGACAGAAAACATGCAATGCTCCCTTTTTTCGAACGTATTGATTTTTGCGATATTCGATAGCAGCTTTTAAAACAATATTTATTTAAACTTGATAGACCCAATTTCAGTTTGCAGTCTTTAAGTATATAAACAGTATCGAGTTGCCAAAAGAAAAATAAACTGAAAGTTTAGAAGGAATTTGTAATGTTCGAGTCGACAGGGGTAGCAGATACAAACAGTGTGTCAGTGATGGAATCAGGACAGATATGTCTGTCAATTTGAAACTTTCGATTGCAAAATATTATGGATCAATGTTCAGGCATATCAGTTACTGAAACTGTGCTGAAGAACTACAGAATCAAAAACTAACGAACGGACTTTCATATGGTTTTCACCAAGGAACGGAGTGAGTATGTGTATAATATACAGGGTGTACCAACGAAAACATGACCCTCCCTGTAAGTCAAAAACGGACGTGTAATCGAAAATTTCAAAGAACACGTTGATTTTTATTTCTAGGAGAACTAATTCTGATATGGAAATCATACAGATAAAGTATTCATAATGACCTCCCTCTAGTTACATACAATAATGCAGTCTACTTTCTATAGCGTGCCTTACATTATTGAAGATGTCCGGAGTCAGAAATCGGCATTTCCGAACAATCCTCTGTCGCAGGTCTTCTAACTTTGTAAAATTTATTTAATTAGTAGTAACAGTTTTGAAATGTACGACATCGTTAGTTTTTTCTGCATTGGTAGTGTTTGTTGAATCTAGTTGTCGCAGAACAAGAAGTAGATAGTTGGCCACCGTCATTTAATCACGAATTATTATTCAGTCATCCTTGTTCACTGTGTTCCAACAACATATTCTACTGAAGAAAGAATAGAAATTGTTGCAACCTATCATCGAAATAATGAAAGTGCTAAAGCTGCTGCGAGTTTCGATCACCAAGTGATCATCTTGAAGAGGAAGATCTTCTTCTTGAAGATGATCACTTGGTGAACGAAACACATGCCGAGGTATTAAAATAACAGTTTGGTGTTGAGATTAAACTCCAGTGATATTCTTTACTACACTAAAGGTTCCAAACAGTGCATCACTAGTACTTAATATGGCCAGGTCAACGGAAATGAATCTGTATCATAAGTATTCAACAAAAATTAGGCAGCAGCAGATATTTGATCTTGGAGAGCTGTAAAAGATATTCAGTTTTTCCAAAATTTGTTCACGTAAATATTCCTATTAAATCTGCAGTTGCTGATAAAGTCCAAAAATTTGCGAGTTATTGTTTGATTTATAAATCGCTTAGAATTAGATAGCTATAGTCTATATATCGCTTGATGATCGAAAGACGTGTCCAGGTATTAAAATAGCGGTTTGGGGTTGGGATAAAACTCTAGTAATATTGATTTGAAACAATAAATATTTAATTTTCAAGATCTACTATACCATAGTTCACAAGAATCATAATTGTTGAGCTGTCCTGTTACTCGTTTCAAATCCTTTTAGAAAATATTGTCTTCATTTGTCCCATAATGGTGAGCATAGCTAATACGATATATTTTTCTTCAACCATTTATTTGGCTTTTGGCTTTCCCGGTAAATTGTGAGCAAACGGAAAAATTGGCTAGCGCAATTTCAGGCGCCATTTTTCTTTTATATTTCCAATTTTTTCATGGTGGGAGGGAAGGGGTTTCACACCCATACTATACCGCGAATTTCAAAAAGTCTGTGGCTGGGCCTGGATATCTCCGAACGTTCCATACTACTCTCGAACATTCCACATAATTACAGAATGTTTCGGAATATTTACGAATATGATTATTCAGAACTGTACTAGAAATTTTTAGTGACGAAGCTTCTAGCCTCTGTGTCATTGAAAGTACTCTCTTAAGGAAAACATGGGAACCTTTTTCTTGGATAAGGGATAGTGGACTAGCTCGCCATATAACTTCCTTGATCGTCTCAACATGACTTTGGGTGTTTCCATACTATTTTAGAACATTCCACACCATTCCGCAATGTTCCTGGATGATCTGAAATGTTGTGGAATGTTCTTGATCATTCTAGAGAGCGAAATGAAATTCTTATTTGGGACAGATTGAAAATATAGTAATTTATTCATAATACAATGATGTTATTTATTAATTACTAATAATTGGATGATATCCTTAATGTTGTATCAATGGAAGTTTTCATCTTCATTATTTGTTGGTGATATTAAAGAAATAAACTAATTTGTGTGAAATATTTTTGCAGAAAAACGAGTTTTTCAATAATGAAAAATACGCTTTTTCAACAAAATCAGAGAGGACAGTCTTATTTATGACATAGTTATAATGCCATATGTTTACCAAATATTTTAATCATGTGACAGGTTTTAATCAGACTTGAGAATGTGTCGCATATCTAAGAATAATTCTCTGGTTCGGTTTTGATTAGTTTTCTTGCTTCACCAACTTTACTATTTCATTCAACAATAATTTTATTCCAACCTCATCGTAACCGATATCAAACGATGATTCCCTTTTTCCATCTGCGAATTTCTTGAAATACCCCAAGCACTTCTGGCAAAGAAAACAATCCATTGTATTTCCCCATTGTGCCCTAATTATCAAAGCGACTGTCTGCTGAGCAACTGGTTGCAAATAAAATTATAAAGAGACTCGTAAATCAATAGCAATTTTAGTGGAAATTCAGACTCGATTCCGAAACCACGTTAATATATTATAGAACGGTCGACGATGCATTTTTTTTTGTCAAGGCGAATGTGTTTTCACAATTATTCAATATACGAGGATTGGAATAGGTTTTAAATACATTTTTATTATTTTTGCACACTTTGTATTAGTAATAAAATCTTCAACAGAAAGGAAATCGGTTATTACTTGAAGGAATAACCCTCGAAGAAGGAGAAGAAGAAGAATTCAGATTGTCTTTTTATTGTCATTTTTTGTTCAGATTGATTCGGCCGTTACTTGATGAAGATTCATAGAATTGGAAATGTGGAATGTGTCCTAGGGTATATATTGGTCAAACTGGCAGGACATTTAGGAATCGAATCCAGGAACATCATACGAGCTATACAAATGAGAAAACAAGTTCAGCTGATTCAAATAATCTTTTAGAAGAAAATCATATCTTTAACGAATAGTTAAAAAATTTACACATAGAAAATAAAGGTTTGAAACTGAATCATTTGAAAGCAATGGAAACAAATAAACTTAAAAATTTAAACATTCTAATAAATTACCAACTGGATTTGAATAGATCACCATTATTGAACTTGTTTTCTTAATAAACTGAAAAAGTATTATTATGATGTAGAAGTGAGGCAATATGCTTCAGGTAATCATAATTGAAGAGGTACCTCATGTATATAAGAATTGTAAAGGTTTAGGTAATTTGATGGAGGTAGTCCCAAATGTAGAGACCTGAGGTAGATAAATATTAGCGTCAGAAGCAACTTGTAGTATTCAAATCACTGTTGAATAAGCTCCTGTGTTAGCAAAACATGTGATATATTTTTCAAATACAGTTTATGCGGATCAAATCGTGAGGTGTAGTTTATGAAATGTCATAATAATGTTACACTGTATAAAAATTTATTTGAAAAAAATAAGGTTAATATTATGATGTCCTTTATACAAGCTTAACTATTTGAGATTCATTCTTGAATCAATCTCCTAAGAATCTATTTATACTAATATAAATGTGAAAGTTTATGTCAATGTATGTATGTATGTATGTTTGTGGCTTTTTCACGTCTAAACGACTGAACATATTTAGATGGAACTTTACATGACGCAACGCGTCACGTCTACTGTAAGATTAAGAAATGAAGCGCCATCGCCGAGAACGCGACCCGAACGCGGGCAGACGTGTGAGGGCAGACGTCGTTGACAGTTGTGTTAATTTTGCGAATTTCCTTATAGATAACATAATTTGATTCTCGAAGCTATTCATTACTTAGTGCAGTTGGCATATTTTTTCAGTTACTGTGCTTTAAAAGTAAAAATATAAATTATAAGTTGCCCGCTGTTATATTAACGTACAGCCGAAGCTACTGAACCTAGAATCTTGAAATATGCAGGTAGGTTCTGATATAGGTTCAAATATGCAGGTAGAAAGGGAATCAGTAATTTCCACCCCAAGGAAAAATAGGGGTTCAAAGATTGTATTGAATTTTACCAGTTTTGAAGTTGAAAACCTGAAGTTTTGGGTTGATAAAAAATATTGTAACTATTTGTTTAAAATGGACTGTCACGAAACTCAATGTGGCGAACCAAATTCTACGCAGGCGAAGCCGCGGGTAACAATTAATCACATATAACAACACATTTGGCTGAAAGTCAAAGATACCATGGATAACAAAGATTTTGACTGAAGAGAACAAAACGAGAGCTGGTAGTCGTGATCGAATGGAACCTGAAGTATCAAACGTTTCATCTGCTATTACAGCAAACATCATAAATAATATGTGCGTTGACTGCTTGGACGAATGTTTATATCTCAAAGTGTCAGAAACAACTGACTGCCAAGCTACGTATTCACTCGTTTTTATAATTTCGAAGGAAAGTGGGGGTGATGGTGGTGGGTCTGGAGGTGGGGGTGATGGTGATGTCAATGACGTGGTGTCAATACAACTGGTCAGTCCTGATTGGTCTGCACTTTCACTGAGTCGTTCTGATTGGTCTGTACGACTACTTGGTTGTTCTGATAGGTTTCTGTTATTGGCAGGTATGTTACTGGTGGAATGTTGATGGTAGTTGTATTCTAGTTTATTTCTAGGCTTCTTCAGTACTAGATACTACTTTCTGTTGACTCTAATGATTTCTGTTGAAATTGTTAGGATACGTATAGTTGTGAGTGGTGATACGTTGAAGTAGACATGATAGCTATTTCTTTGCATTTCATTACGTAGTCTTTCCCTACTAGGACATGTTCTGCAAGTGCGGATTTTTTCTGTTGCGTGAGGCGGCATCTATGCTTGTGTTGATACTGCGTTTGGAAGTTCCGATGTAAACTGAGCCACAGGAACAGGAAATCCTGTTTCAGTGGATATAAGAGGCTCTCTCTCATCCTTTTCGATCTAGTTGATTAGTTGGCAGAAAAAATATGCCCTTGAATAGAAAATGACAATCTTCTTCTTGGATGGGTGATAGTAGGCCAGCACTCCCTTTATAATCCCACAATGAATTTAGATGTTCCAGGATGTGATGTGATTTTATTTTCAGACCATTTGCAAGCAGAAGCCTAATGAAAAGGCCCGGATATTTATAATAATTAACTTTAATCCATGTCTGGTGGTTTTATATCGTTTAGGATTGAATTGTCATTAGATTTGGAAAAAAAATCAAAACCAGAGTTATGAATAAAAGAGGATGGAGAATGTTTATGTTTTTACCACTTTTATTTGTATCTAAAGTTACTGCAGAAAGTTTAATTTCTCTTCTCTTCATTATGATTTTCTACCACGTAGTAACGGCTACATCCATCAAAATCAAAGTTGTTGCTAACACGACTAATGATGGCCAAAAAAAAATTGAGTGCAACTTTGATGCCTAGTGAATATTCACTTGGAATGATAGATAATACGAGTATACTTCTTAGTAAGAAATTTTCATGCTTTGGAGAAACATCCTTTCTTAGAAGCAATTCTTCCCTGTGCTATAAATATAAAATAGAGTCCCATTCTGTGGAATAATATCTCGGATCTTTATGCAAAGCAGTTTCCGATAATGAGTCTGGAGTGTCGCGACATTTTTATTATTTACGGTTTTCGAAACGATAATTTTACGACTCATTACGTCCGACGGAATCGATGAGTTTGATTTTTCCTTATCGAGTATATTTTCCTGGAAAAATACCGATAAATTGGTTGACAGGGGAAAACACGATCGGCTTCGAGATTAAGTACCGGGATTAGGGTAAACTGAAGAATATGCTAATGCTTTGAGGGTTTATAGTAATTTACTGTCTCGTTTTATCTTACACTTTGATTTATTTCTGTTGCTTATTAGGTGTGCTTGTAACATTTTATTTCAGATTCCAGGGCACTCTCTATGAAGAATAGAGCACTTATCAAGAGACAAAGAAGAATCAAACAATAATAATCAATTATTCGTTATTACATGGGCTAAAAGACAGAGATATTAACCTGCCTAGGAATATATGCGACTGTATTTCAAGCGAAAATATACGCTATTGAATTGTGTGCGTAGAAATAGGAAGAGTTTAACCTCATACACAAGTCAATATAATATATTCTCGGAGTTGGAAGCTCTAGGCTCCTACCGAGCAACGTCTAAATTGGTAGGAAATGACGAAAATCAAGTAGTTTTCATAAAATAGCTCTAAAACAACGCATTTTAAACTTATCATTTCAACCTTTTTCTTAAAAAAATATTCAAATACTTAAAGAAGATGAATGAAATAATGCATTCAACATTTAAAGGGATTCGTTTCTATTTAACCATTTGGCAACATCGGTTACAGCTAATAAAGGAAAATGAATCAGTTACCTGTATGAGACAAACAAAGACGACATATTTCAGAGGTGGGCTGTTCTGTTTACTTATGTTCCGAGTTCCGAGACATTCTGTGACATATGACCTAACCTATCTTCATCTATATGAATAAATAACAAAACAACTGTTGTTTATGTAGCTTGTGGAGGTGGTATTGAACTATAATTTATATTTTGTTTTAATTGTTGATTCATAAAGATCATTTTCCTTTTTTAAAAGTAGAATATCTAGGTGTGTACAAATTATTTTCAATTATTTATATTGCAAGGTAAAATATTTTTAGGAATGGCAGGAAAAGTTTTAGGCGCTGTTGCCAATATGTTAATCAACATTTGAAACATCAATTTGAATACTTTTCGAAATGAATTTGAAAAACTCATGAATTGAACTCAACTTTATTCTGTTCAAACTTTCATTTGCTGTAATAACCCAAATTGAGGAAAATTCCTCATTGCACAAAAAGTACTCTCCTCGATAGGAAGACTTAACATATTGTCTATGTTCTGGATTCCTGGCCATACTGGCCTGGAAGGCAATGAGGCTGCTGACTCCCTTGCAGGGTGCTGCAAGCAGTTTCATCGGAGCAGAACCTCTCATTGGCATCGCTTCAGGCTTTGCCAAACAAAGGCAGAACACCTGGATGGCAAGAATATTTATGGACTTCTGGCAGAATCTTCCAGGATTGGCTCACTTCAAGGCATTAATTCACCCTTCGAAGCATGATACTAAACAATTGTTGGACTACAGTGGGGATGAACTACGATCTCTAACAGGCCTTCTTACAGGTCACTGTCCTTTGAATCATCATCTGCAGATACTCGGACTGTAGGAAGATAGTGTGTGTCGCCTCTGTTTGAAAAATGATGAAAGAGCTGAGCACATAATTTGTCCCTGCCCTGCTGGGGAACGAATCAGGTTTTCAGAGTTCGGCAGAGCCGTACTTTTACCATCTGACTTCTGACTTGAAAAACCACTCACCATATAAACTAATCGGCTTCGTCAAGAAGCTGGGCGAATAGGCGTGAGCTACAATAAACCCTTGCGGGTTGCGGTGGAGACGAATATACCCACTCACTTGGGACTTAACCTAACATGGGCTGATAAATCTCGGGTCTAACACTTAGATGGCGTTGGTCTCAATGCATTCACCTGTTTTTTATTTAGCACTAACCTTTAAAAGAAAACTGATGAAATTTCATTATATTGTACTCATAAGTTTGTGAGTTATTGTGCTGAGAGTGACACTACTTTTGCTATTTTGAAAACAATGGATTAAAAACAATTCCATGATTTAATTTTACACTGATTCTTGATAGGAAAATTTACCGTTCTAGCGAAGCAATGGCTTGAAAAGTATTATAAGGACCCCGCTCCATCAGAAACAATAATTTAACTTTGGTTTGCTGAATTCAAACGTGGTTGTAGAGACACCGATGATGCAGAACGCAGTGGACGTCCAAATGAGGCAGTAACACCAGAAAACATATAAAAAATCCACAAAATCGTTTTGAATGATCGAAAAGTGAAGTTGTGTGAGTTAGTCGACATTGTAAAGGTATAAAGTGAATGAGTTCGTTTTATATTGCATGAGCAGTTGACTGTGATAAAGCTCTATTCAAAGTGATGATTCTGAGCAGTCCTTGGCCATGTTTAAACATAACAAACCGACATTTTTGCGTCTATATGTGACAATGGATGAAACATGGATGCATCAATTTACTCTGGAATCAAAACTATCATCATCTGAGTGAGGAGCAACTGGTGAACCTCGTCCAAAGCACCCGAAAGCTCGAAAGCGTGGTGTAATATTCATCAACTTTCTTGAAAAAGAAATACCATCAACAGTGGTTATTATTCGAAGGCAGAAATTGCAAAGAAATGACCGCATCCAGACAAGGAACCCTGTCACAAGTCAATCAAAACAATGTCAAAACTACATGAACTGAACTTAGCTTTGCTCCCACATCCATAGTATTCGCCTGATTTGGCTCCCAGTGACTACTAGCTGTTCGTAGACCTCAAAAAATTCTCACCAGTAAAAAATTTCGCTCGAATGAAACGTTTATTGTTGAAAATGAGGCCTATTTTGAAGCAAAAGATAATTTGTTCTACAAAAGTGGTATAGAAATATTAGAGTGGCGCTGGAATGATTGTGTGGCTCTTGATAGAGATGACGTTGACGAATTGAGCCAAACAAACCCGTTTGTTTAGGTCCGGAACATTTCATCCTATGAGAAACTCTTCACAAAGATGAGGCAGAGAAATTGTTTTTTGATATAAACCTAATAGTCTGGGAAACAAGATCCTTTTTTTGGAACTTCTGTTCAAGGGCACCGAAAATTATGAACTAGGGCTCATTCGATTCGGAATGATCTCTAGCAACTTTTTGAAAAATTACAAGAGGGGCTCGAAACAATTCCAATTCACTAAAAAAAGGGGGCTTGGTTTTTTGCAAAAACCTTGGAAAATATTGAAGATATCCGAAATTTGAAAAATGATCCTTGAAGAGGAGGAAATTTCCTAATTAAAGTTTCACCTCCCGGAACTTTATCACCATTATTTATAATTTCAATTCCAAGGCGAAAATAGCGCTAAAAGCGGGCGATGCGCATCCCGCACGCGCTGATCAATAGGTACAGACCTTTGTCAATAATAATTATTTCAATCCATTAAGTGTTATTATTGAGAAAAAAAAATTCACATACCTTCTAGACACTTGAATAAACAAAATTCCATGTAAAAATTTTTTTCCCGTGATTATTTTATTAGATATAAATTGATGGATGTAGCCGTTACTACGTGGTAGGAAATCATAATGAAGAAAAGAGAATTGAAACTTTCTGTGTTATTTACTACTTTTATTTGTATAAGTTTGAAAATGTCCTTAAAGAGGACTACTTTTATTTGTATAAGTTTGAAAATGTCCTTAAAAAGGAAGAAACAAATAAAAGTGGTGAAAAACATAGAAAGTTCAAATTCTCTTTTCTTCATTATAGTTATTCAAATGATTTTTACACGTTTTAAATTTACATAAAAACCCTGATAATTCGTTTCAAATGATTTTTACAAGTTTTAAATTTACATAAAAACCCTGATAATTCGTTTCAAATGATTTTTACAAGTTTTAAATTTACATAAAAACCCTGATACTTTTCCAACTAAAAACTACAAATTTTTTTCACTTCGTGGAGCTATTCTTGAAAGCTTTAAAAAAAAATTCCATTGGTAAAATCAAAGAATTTAAATTTTTCACTTTGTTATTAATAATCAAAGATGATAAAAAGTGATAAATTCAATTAAAACATTAAAAAAAATTTTTTTTTAATATACAAATTTATTCGTATTCTTACTATTTAAAGTTACATAAAAATAATTTTTCATAATTTTTAGGTCTGTTTAAAAACTTGTTATAAGTAAATGTATCGTTTATAAGATATTTGAATTTTTTTGCTGGAATCTTTTATCAGTGATAAATATTATTATTTTTGAAAACAAAATCGTTTTTTAAAAAACATTTTTAATGCTTAAAAACCCTTTTTTTAAAACGATTTGAAACAAATCATAATTGGTACTCCCCTTTGATATTCTGAATAAATCTTTTTTTAATTTATATTCTCTTCATTTATTAAATGAACAATTTGTTTCAAAAAAATTAAATTTCACGATATAATATATTTGAATACTAAAAAACAACAACCACGTGTCACGTTTTGGGTAAAAAAAGAAAAATATTAAGAAACTTGTGAAAAATAGCGAAAAATTTTTCCACACAAAAAGTAACACGTGGTTGTTTTTGTTTTTCTGGTAGTATTGAAAATATATCGTAAAAATTAATTTGTTTCAAACAAATTGTTTATTAAATAAATGATTAAAATATAAATTCATTTTTTTTCAGAATATCAAAGAGAAGCAGAAAATATGACTGAAAGAAATCTTTCCTTAATATTCATATTGAGTAGCAAAACATAATTGTTTTTTTAGTACTTTTTGGATCTTTTTTCAAATTTTGGATATCTTCATTATTTTCCGAGATATTTGCAAAAACCATACCCCTCCTTTTTTTACAAAATTGTTTTAAACTTTTGCAGTTCATTCGAGCCTCTCTTGAAATTTTTCAAAAAGTTGTAAGAGGTCATTCCGAATTGAATGAGCCCTGGATCATAATTTTCGGTGCCCTTGGACAGAAGTTTTGAAAAAAAGGGATTTTGTAACCCAGACTACAAAACAAAATACCGAAACAAATACTTTCGAAAGTAAACATTACGAATATTTTTGAGAATTGTGTCAACGTTCTGATAATGGTATATCATTCGATTCTATGGAATTTTGAAACATGCTCAACGCTGCCATTCACCAACAAAGGGAATCAAATACGTCCAATTAGTGAAAATAACTAGTATTTCTGGTGGTCCTTCAAATTTCAGATGTGAGGGAATAGCCTATTATATTTCAATAAATCTCACACTCAACTACCTATTTTTTTCGTTCCCATCGAATTCCTTTGTCGGGAATAAGTAGAATTAATAAAAATTACGCTGAACGGATACTTCCTCCTTAGGATTGATTATATTCCGCTTTGTCTAATTCAATTCAACACATATTTTATCTGGCTATTAGATCTCGGATCTTTTTATTTTTATTTCCGAGGGTAATTTTTTTGATGTACGAGGCCAGATTGTCACCGTGTGTCACCCTCTATTAAACGACACTTCTGTTCCCGCATTGTATTATTTTACTCGGAATATCGGGGCACATACAAGTCTGTTTGAGGGTCAATTACCAGAATTTCATTAGATATGTACATATAAATATGATCCATTACATAATAGCGGCTTTTTTTCTATATTCATGCAATATATCGTGTATTGACTGCTAAAAAATTAAAATTTTTGGAAAATCACTGCCTGAATTCATCAGGCGTACGATATTTTATTATTAATTATTATTAATCATTAATAATAATAATAATAATATTTTTTTGGTGAAAATCGTCCTTTCATTCAGATATATAACAAAAAGTACAGTTGAAAGAAAAAAAATCAGTGAACAATAAACAAAGAAAATTTTGAGTCCAAAAGTAAATACAAAAAACATAAATATAAATAACTACATGCAACGGTATCCTAAAAGTCAGTCAAAATAATGTAAATAACATAATAACACAAACAGTTAAAAAGTATTGATGAACATACATAAGTGAAAGAGTAATAGAAGTATAAATGTACATGGTTGTAGACCATTATAATAAATATACTTTAAAAAAATTAAAAAAAAAACTTAAAAAAAAGGTGTTTTTCCGTTAATCAGCTGTCGCACCGCTACGAACAACAACCCTCAGAAGTGAGCAAAGGATTAACGAGGTCTTACCTTTTAACGTGTGATTCCTAACACGGGTTGGACGATAGCAAGTGAAAATCCATTGTTCAGACTAGGGCTTGAA
>WOGN01005674.1:0-13014 GCA_015342105.1 Leptinotarsa texana
TATATATATGTTACATATATAAATATATAGATTTTTGATTAACAACTGAAGGTAGTATATGGAAGGTAAGGATTAACAGGACTTTGTCAGACACATTCAAAAAATAATATTACTCTATTTTACAAATCGCCAAGTTTTCATCTCTGAATAGGTACTTCGTCAGGACAAAGTAATCTGGGTACTTACATATTTATTTACATGTATAGCAACGCTCATTTTGAGATGTTTCATCATAGTATATGTCTAAGTAGTAGTCCCACATGTGACTTAATTTTTTACATGTGTTAAATCTGTTTTATCTGATATTCATTAATGAACTGAGCGTTGTTCGTTTTCCTTGCAACAGTTAACTTTACTTTGTACTAGGTCACTGATAGATCAGTATTTTGGTGGAACCTTTGATGTTGAGTTGAAATGTGTTGAAGCTGAAGATGAGCCTGTTTCGAAGAGTAAAGAACAGTTTTTACAATTGAGCTGCTTCATTTCCCAAGACGTTCGGTACATGCATTCTGGACTGAAAAATGTAAAGTACATATTTGTTTCTAGAAGATATAATCAACTTATTATCTTTTATTTTTTAGAAACTTCAAGAACAGTTGACAAAAAAATCATCAACATTAGATAGGGATGCAATTTACACTAAGACGGTATGTCATATGCTTATTTTTTTATTCCAAAAATTATTGATTTCATTTCAGTCAAAAATAAGCCGTTTACCAGCGTATTTGACGGTACAATTCGTGAGGTTTTATTACAAGGAAAAAGAGTCCATTAACGCAAAAATTCTAAAAGATGTGAAATTTCCATTAGATTTTGATGCCTTCGAGTTGTGTACACCCGAGTTACAAGAAAAACTAGCTCCCATGCGTGCAAAATTCAAGGTTGGCTTTTCTAGCATATTATTTGAATTCTAAAGCATTATTTCAACTTTATTATACTATATATTTATTACAATTACAGGAGTTTGAAGATAGGCAAGTAGAACTTGCTGGCAGAAGTAAGGAAAAAGTTAAAGGAGATGCTGATTCCAAAGAAGATAAAAAATATGAACCTTATTGTTTTGAAAATGGTAAGATGAGTCCTTCTTTCTTTATAATTTCAATAAGAGTTGATTTGAAATTAGTCACTTTATTTTCAGATTTGGGCAGTAATAATAGTGGATATTACACACTGCAAGCCGTACTAACTCACAGAGGGCGATCATCATCAAGCGGGCATTACGTAGGATGGGTTAGGCAGAAAGGAGATAATTGGATTATGTGTGACGATGAAAACATGTCACCTGTAACCACAGAGGACATATTGAAACTTTCCGGAGGAGGTTGGTACCGAAAGTTTATATTAGGGGTCGGCAAGTAGTTTTAGGTGGGGTCCGGATACTGTGGAAACATTTTGACAAGGTCCAGGAGAAACAACTGATAAAAATTGAGTGCTACTTATGTATTATTTTAGTTTCAAATCAAATTCTGAATTAAAAAACAAGGCCTAAAATTAATGTGAGAAATTACACCGACGGTCTTGAGCCAGTTTTTTATAGTTTGGTTCTCGAGAGGAACAGCAAATTAAAAGTGTGTTTTCTAGGTGGGTGTTCGTTAATCTCGAATGATATTTGTTTTTCAAAAAATTCATCTTTGGGAAATATGTTTCACAGATATATGTCGAGCCAATCATAGTTGCCAAATTTACAGTTGGTTTCTTGCCATTTTCATATTTTTCTAGGACATATTTGGCCCAAAATTCTTCAGTGAATAATGTTTTATACATTTACATCTTCTTGCAAATCAATTATATAAATTGAAGTGATCCCTTTGACAGATTGAACAACTTGGCGGCACATCTCTCCATTCTGTTGCTACATCGACTTCAAATGGTGATTTAAGAAAGAGATAGCTTGTCCATCTCTGCAATGTCTTGGAATCTTGTAGCAAATTCATTTCTAAGATCGGCCGGAAATTTTATAAACACTGCAATGTCTTCTTCAGAGTTCTTTTTATATTCAAGAATTGTCGGGAAATGAATAAATTCTTGTCTAGCAATATCTTTTTCAAAGATAACCAGCTTACGACGGAAAGCAGACACGCTTTGTATCAGATCACATATTAATTTTCCATTTCCTTGTAATTCTGTATTGAGCGCATTTAACTATTCCAAAATATCTTTTAGAAAAGCCACGACCAGCATATTACGCTTGTTTGTTATGAACTCAAAGTGCTTTCTAGCTCACTCCATATCTAAGTTTTGCAAGAAGGAAGTTGCTTATTCTTTTATCGGCCAGAAACTTTCAATAACTTGACCTTTGCTTAGCCAACGAACATTGTGTTGCAGTAAGTCAGAATATGCTGAATCACATTCAGAAAGTAGCTCCTTGAAGTGTCGGTGCTGAAGAGCAGAATGAGACCTCATAAAATGAATCAACTTGACCAAGCTGTCCATCAATTCTGTCAGTGTAGCACTAAGCTTTCCTCAAAGTGCTGTCTGGTGAATTGTGCACTGATACGGTATTATACCCGAGTTTGTATCCCTGATTCTCTTCACTACACCTTTTTCTTTGCCATCATTGCTGGGATCCCTTCAGTTGAAAGCGACACCATTTTATCATAACTAATGTTAGATTTAGTAATAAACTCATCAATGACCTTGAATAAATCTTCTCCTCGAGTATTACCTTTCAGTTGAGAGCAATATTGCTCTCTTTTCTAAAAATCTGACACTCAATATCAAGAAATCTTGAAGTGCTATGACAAAGCAAGGTGCCTTTTGCAAGAGTTCAATAAGTGTGTTTTTAATATCAGCAGCTAAAATTTCCGTTTTTCATGTAATACTTTGAAATGCAGCGACATCTTTTTTTCCTCCAAAAAGTACCGTAACTACTGCCAACATACATTCCTTCGCCCTCTCAGAATTTGAAAATGGTTTTAAGTATTTATTGAGTCTCCAGTACACACGTAACGCTGCTTCTGTGGATTTTTCCTGCCCGCTCATGCAACGAACTAGTAATTTTGTGCTTTTTTGTAAGAACTGGAATATGCATAAAGTTTTTCTTTACGAGCCTCACTGCCAAGGGGAAAGCTTTTGTGAAATTGCTAGTGGTTTCGTAGTGTTGCTTCAAATTACTCTTAACAATCTTAACTCTTAACAATAGCGAAAGTTTTATGCATATAAGCCCCACCGGAACCGCTTGAGGCCTATCAGGCAGCGTAAAACAATATTGTTTGGTCCATTCTGCCAGAAACCATCTATTTTCACTGTCCACTTTACCTTTTTTAGGATCCATATTAGCATTGGTACAAATATATTATGAAAACGTGAAAAATTACAAAACAAACGAATGAGTCTGCTTTCTCCCACTCACACGCCCTCACCCCCTATTTCGATACTCGCTCGCGCTTGTTTCAACAAAACAAAACAGTCGCAAATGCGCACAAACACACACGCGCACAGGCTAGATGAGAAAATAATAAAACCATATCAGTTGTAGATACTTGTAAAACAGGTTGACTAGGCAACTTGAAATAAAATAAGTACATACTAAGTTGAATTCTATGTGGTTTAAATATATAACTTTAATTGATAAAGGTATAGTATACCTTATCAACGTATTCATTTATACTTGGTATATAACACATTACAATATTTGGCAGTTCGTGGTTCGACCTTTCGCGGTCCGCCTATTGCCGACCGTTGGTTTATATAGAATATTTCAGTGATCTCCAACAATATAATTTTGTCTTTAGGAAATAAGTATATTAGTTCTATTGTAAATATTGACTCCTTTTTAGGTGACTGGCATTGTGCATATGTTCTTCTCTATGGACCTAAACTTTTAGAAATCCCTCCTCCTGAAGAAAAAATGGAAACTGAATAATTGGCTAAATTCTGAAGAAAATGCTTGTGAGATGCTGCAACGATGATTGTCAAACTTTGTATAAATTTTGAAAAAACTAGTGGACATACCTGAGTTGGAGATATGAAATAAAAGATGTTTCTTTTTATCTTTTATTAATACGAATATAAAATCACGCTATAACCCAAAATCTACCCTAAAAACATAATAATACACTGCATTCAAAATCCCTGATTGTCTGCCAAACTAAATTAGTTGATGCCGTTCTAACAGAAATGGTTGTCTACTGTTGATTTTTTTGGCTAGTATCATTCTGTATTTTTGGCAGTATTATATCTCAGAGAATTTAGATTGATGAAATAAATTAGAATATGAAGCTTTGGCAAATAAAATCCTGTTCTCACTTGTTTTTCAAAATGAATAAGTTTTGCCTTGTTAAGATGAAAAATTATATTGTCTTTCAAGTGAAGTATTCTGAGTTTTGAATGTATTTTTTTTAATTGTTCCCAAAACCAACAATTTTAATGACTTTCTAACAGGAACTATCAGATGAAAAATAAGTGGCACTTTTACATCTGATTTCATTTTAAGTTATTATTAAGGGAGAATATTATATTTCATCTTATGGCAGTAAAGTAACAAATGATTATTTTGGTGACGGGTGGCTGTAAGCTAACTGAGAATCATTCAACATTTCATGCGTACAGCATTACTTGTGTAATGTATTGTCAGCTTTCATTTATTCTCTGAAATATTCAAACTCGAAAGGATCCAAACAAAAAAGTGATTATTAATTGCTTTCTGTCTGGACACCTTTATAGAAAACAGAGTTTAATTTTTGACATTTCTATTTTTCTTGAACTAACCTATCGATATGAATCCCAGTAACAGTTAACTGTTTAAGCAATCTTATCAAATCGAAGAATTTGAAATTAGCAAATAATAAAATGCAATATTCATTTTCGCCCATTAAAATATCGAAAGACAAAGTAAATTTTTGTACCATAAAAAACTGAGTTAGAATTGAAAACATCTGGAAAAACGATTGTATAGTGAAATACGTTTTGTGTTCTAAGGTCGCAAGAACATAAAAAATTCTACACTTTCGTCATGAATTTTTTGAACAGTTTCAAACTGGTGTTTTTATCTCTCAAAATAAATATTGCTAATTGCATATTTCAAAATCCAATAAAATTACAACAAATTCTTCCACATGAATGAATTATTACATGCAGTACATAAAAACTAATTGCTATGTACAATAGTTTAAGATAAAATTTTCTGGTTGCCTGGTTTAAACAAGTGTTGCAAGTGCAAATATTTCAACAGTTTTTCACTTTTGTCTCAACTTGTTTCAAATTCTATTGTGTTGACTGATTTATTTTCAGTCGAGAGCTATAATCCAATGAAATATAAATGTTGATGCTTTTTTTGCGACATATTAGATACTCTGTACCTTAACAAGGGAACTAGCTTATTTAGACTGGCTTTTCTGATATGTGTTGTCTGAGAAATACATTTCCGAAAATTAGATGAGAAAAACATATTAAGTAGTTGAGCATTAGGCCTACATATTTATCAGTGGACACCTATCACAAAACATACATACTTTATAATATAACTAATTCAGGCCAACATTAATGAATATCATATTTAACAAAATTCAATTATTGCAAATTATTGCCACATGCACAAGAGATGGAAAGCATCAAAATTTATGAGTATCCAATTGGATAATGTTAGATATCGAAACAAACTGTTCATAAAAACTAGAGTTTCTCCAAAATTATGAGGAACTTTGGGGAATTACCTGCATCGATAAAATTGGTTGTGAATATAACCTACTTTCATTTAATTTAAATATACAAATGCTAGATAATTGTTGCAAAAGTTACTTCTATCACACACTTTTTTGTAAAAAAAGTTTAAAAATATTGTACTGCTTTAAATCATTTGCACTAACTAAAAAGTAACAATATTCAAACACCTTAATGAAAATTATCATATTTAGAAATGTTGAGAACTGTTCAGCAATTTGTGTCGAAGTATCAACCTTAAATCTTGCGATTTACGGAGATTGGAAGAAATTCTTTTATTTTTTGTTCAACTTTTAAAAATATCTGGTCATTAGACATCCTGAACTTATTCTCTTTTTTACTGTTTCAAATTCAGTCATGTACAGTGTGACACACTTAAGATGAAGACACCCCTGTATGTTAGTCATTTCTGAAAGCAGAGATTTGATTTTTGGTACAGGCATAAACCTTCATGAGCCCCACTTTTTGCAATACTTCTTAGCCCAGCATGCAATCCTCGATATGTTGCTTCGCATTGAAGATACCAAAATAAATTATTTGAAAAAGTTGCTTAGAAATCGATTTTGACTCTACATGCCGAATTTCATTTGGAAATTTCATTTTTTTTTTGGAATCTTCTTATTCAAATCCGAATTTCAATTAACGGTTCCTAATAAGAAGCTAGGTAAATAAATAATAAAATAGTCAAAATCAAAGAAATACATTTCTCGAAATAACTTAAATTGAAAACTATCAGCTTATCATAAGTATGTTAATCGAATTTAGTCTCCTTTACTAGCTTGTCAGAACGTTGGAAGAATTTTTCAATATCCTGTTGAATATGATTGGTTGCGAATTTATATGATGAAATTGGCCGATACTTGATGAAAATCCATAACTAACTTATTCATAAAACACTTTATTGTGAGATTTTCACTAAACAATTTTACAAAAATGCAATAAGTGTTTCGTCATAC
Source organism: Leptinotarsa texana (assembly GCA_015342105.1). Classification (NCBI taxonomy): domain Eukaryota; kingdom Metazoa; phylum Arthropoda; class Insecta; order Coleoptera; family Chrysomelidae; genus Leptinotarsa; species Leptinotarsa texana. Next base: position 6,618 of record WOGN01005674.1, read on the forward strand.
ATTGTCGGGTGTATCTTTACTAGTAAGAAAGCCATTGATGGAGAAACACATGTTGCGTTTTTGTAAAATTGTTTAGCGAAAATCTCACAATAAAGTGATTTTTGAATACATTGGTTGCGAATTTGCCTAATTTTGGATGGAAAATCGTCATTCTCATTGTTTCGAAGCAATCTCTTTTTTTTTCAACAATTTTCAATTTGGGCTAGTGTCATGGAAACATATGAACTATTTATTCCCCAAATATCAGTTTGAAAGTAAATGCGTCAAAAACAGTAAAAAAATGCCTATTGAAGGTCTTAATTCATGAGAAAAATTGAAATAATGATGTTATTTGGTGATGGTGCTATTCCCCAAATGTCAGTTTGAAAGTAAATGTATCAAAAACAGTAACAAAATGCCCATTGAAGGTCTTAATTTATGAGAAAAATTTAAATAATGATGTTATTTGGTGATGGTGCTCAAAGTAGCAGACAGGTTGCTCAAGAATTCGACAGAAGACAGTTGCAACCAAATCGCATTTGACATGAAACAGCAGCCTCCGTAAATAAATTTTTCACTCAAACAGGAAGTGTATTAAAGAATCGTCCAGCTATTGACAATCCACATCAAAATCGAAGGTACCATGATGATTATAATATCTTGGCTTCAATTCGTGCCAATCCCCAAATTAGTTTGCGTGAAAGATCTCAGAAATTAAATTTCATTAGAGACAAAATCAGAAGGTGTCTAGTTTGTCATAAAATTGAAACTTATAAACCAAAAGTTCTTGCATACATTGAAAGAAGGTGATGAACGATTAGAGCTATTGGGCCTAAGGAAATTTTTTAATAAACATTTGTAATTTCCTAAGAAAAATTTTATTCGCTAATGAGGCTACGTTCACTACTAATAGAATAGTATCTGCTCAAAATTGCGGATACTGGTCTACTGAAAATCCCTACTGAGTTATAAACTGCGAGGATCAATACTAGTGAAGTTTTTTCCCCAGAGCTCCTGTCTCACGTTGACTTTAAAATTAATAACTATGGTACTAGGTCGAATGACACCCTTTATATTAAACACCATTACCGAAACTATGGATTCCACAGCCCTTTAACAAGAATGATAAGGAAGGCCAGTAAAGTAGGTTTGAGCTACTTTGGCATACTCTTTTCTACTTTCAAACGTGAACAAAAAAATTTAAAAGAAAAAAGACATACACTTGGCTCAATGATACTGCTTGAATGTGTGATCTTATTTTATCAAATGTTTTCAAATCAATCATTAAACCACATTTCGATTACTACGCTACTACTGTCCCAAATTGCAAAAACTACAGAATAGAGGCATGCGCCTAATTTTAAGATGTAATAGATATACAGCTATCTACAACAATGTTGGAAGTTCTGTTGCTTTCTGTGAAAGACTGTCTGTTTTATCTTACCATGGTATTCATCTTCAAAATATTGTCTTGTAATGAACCCCCATATTTTGACTAATTTATTGTTTTCCATCACCAAATTCATAATTACCTCACTAGGGGGAATTCTAATTTATCTGTACCACGTTTGAACTTTACTCGATCCATGAACTCCTTATTCCATAGAGCACTATTGGACTACAATAACCTCCCTCTTGAGATACGACATCCACATTAACATTGATACTATAATAACATATATATCTAGTATTTATAATTTATATTGTTATTTTTTCTATTTATTGAATGCTTGGATAATTCCGAGCATACATATTTTAGTGTTATGAAGTTGGACTGTGACTTTGTCTATCCTATTTTAAAATTGTTTTTGTATATTAGGATGCCTATTTATAAAAAATATATCAATATTATATTAATAATGTTTCTGTGTAGTGAATGTATATTTCATATATTTTATAAGACCACAATTTTAAAACAAATATATATGGCTTTTTTCTGTTGTGAATGTATGTTGTAGGTAAAGGACAGCAATTTTATAGTAACTTGTACAATACTGTAATGGATAGTCCGTAAATAAATAAATGTGGTATTTTAGACCACAGAATAATTCAGTTATACCATTAAAGTTGAACGACTTGAATTTTTTGATAATGAATTGTGGAAAATCATTGATCAGAGATGTATTTTTAGCTAGACGGAGCTTCCGTTCATAATCCTTGAATGGTTCAAGGGTGTTTAAACAAACATTTTCCATTACATTGGATTGGTAGAAATAGCCCATATAAACAATAGCCTCCTTGCTCCCCTGACGTAACTCCAATAGATTTTTACTTCTAGGAAACTCAAGAATAGGATTTACAAGTCAAGGCCACAAAATCGACAAGAATGCGGCAAGCCTGTCGTGAAATAAGTATTCTATATCTTGGAAGAGTGACCAATAATAGTAAAAAAAGAATTGAAAAATATATCAGAATTGGGAGCGGACCAGTTGAGAGAGACAATATTTGGAACTAACTTTCAATAATAGTGTTTATTTAATTTCCTGTTGAATTTGTTTCATCAAATGCCATTTAATTTCGACTGATGTCTCTGTGGCTCTTTAGTAACTAATAATCAAAATTCGAATTTTTTCATAATAAATATTAGATAAAAAATTGAAAGGGTATATTTTTAGGAGAGATCAATTTTTGGGAAAGAAAGGTTTTGGAGAAGTATAGAAAGCTAAAACCTTTCTTTCCCAAAAATATCAGGTTTTTCATTATAACGAATTTATTATTTTTGTAGCTTATTATTTAGAACCATCAATTGAAAATCAGACTCGAATAATACTATTTCAAAAAAAAATGTAAAACTCGAATATTGCGTTGAAATTCTAGGGCCAAAATCGATTTGTAAGCAACATTTTTGAATAGCTTATTTCGTTATCGTTAACGCGAAGCACAATATCGAGAATTTGCCCTTTTGCAGGAACGCAGTAGACTGGGTTTTAGGCTATCACTAGGGCTAAGTATTGCTAAAATTGCGGCCCATGGAGATCTATACCTTTGCCAAAAATCAAATATGTGCTTTCAAAAGTGGCTTAAATACTGTCTTTGTCTTAAGTGTGTCATACTGTATATAAATATTACTGGATTTTATCCCAACACCAAACCGTTATTTTAACACCTCGACACGTTTTGATCATCTTCACCAAAGGTTCCAAGCAGTGCATCACAAGTACACTGTATATATACCACTTTTATTATCTACTAGTTTGATAGTAACTTTCAACTTATAAAAGTTCGTGTGATATATAGAAATATATTATTAATTAGACACACTTTTAGGTTATCTCAACCGATCACGTTAAAAAAATCGTTGAAATCGTTCTAATTTGTTGAAAAGTTTTCAAAATCATTCATGGATGACTTGCACTTTTCTTCTTCATATAGGTTTCCTAACAAGTTCTCATCACTTTTTATATTAGGGCAGTTTAAGATCCAAAAAAGTATTTTTTTTCAAATACATTGATTGTTGTATTTGCAACTTTTAAACACTTTTACTTTTTCAAAGTTCCTATAAACCAATAAAGTCTAAACCTCGAGAAACAACCAAATATTTATTCTACATAATTTTTTATCAAGGTGTTTGTGTGTTCATTTGAAGTTCTATTTGTAAATAACTAGTCTCTGTAATGATATAAATGGTTCTATCGTCTCACTGTAGTTGTTAATTGAAAAAAAATATTAGCCATCATGCTAGTCTATAAGGATCAGAAGTTTTGGACGAACAGGGCTGTATATCATCAAGGTAATTTGCTGGTTCTTGCCTGGATGTTGACGGAATTACTGGATAGTTGATGATAGGCTTGTAATTGTGCGTCATTTGATTCACTCTGTGCGTTGGCGAATCTCTTGGTGAAGTTTGTCTTTCTTGTAAATGAAAGCTCAGGTCTTCTTCGACTGGCTCGTACTGGCCCATTTGGCATTTCTGGATAAGAGATATTATTGCTGATTCCAAGCAGCACACATATCCTAGACACTAGAGGTAAGGAAAGATTATTAACAAAATCAGAAAAAGATATTTTTTTTCAATTGAAAGTTAGTCAATTTAATTTTTCATTGATACATTTCAGATGCGCTATTTCTGAATCTGATTCACCAAATTTATTCAGATCTAATGACTAATAGATACATTTTTATGATAATAATGTAGCACATACGCAATTATGATACGTTTATGATGTTTTCATTTACTATTTCCATGTGATAAATAAAATTTTTCAGAAGTAGAATATATCACTGTGAAAGAAAATATAATAATTCATTTTTGGTATTATTTAAACCATCTATTTCACTAGTAAATTTATTTAATATCTAACTTTGGTACATTTTAACAACAGAGTGGAAATCATCAGTGGAGTTTCTACCTTAATTCACAAAAACTGAGTGTAATTATGTCTAACAACTTGTGGAATTGAATCATAGACCCCAGAACTATAATGGAAAACACATCTTTGTAGGAATATCAATACTGTTTGCAAATGGCAAAATTTTCTAAAGTAAATTTATGAATTTAAGGAGAATTTATTTTCTGGGTTCATAATACAGTAATAGTAAATATTAATATCACTTACTCCAGTGACTAACAATTGGTGGTGTGTCCATTTGGGGACCCAAGAAAAGGCCTCTGATGAGAATATCATGTGAAATATTAATGACGAAGCTATCAGGAACAAGACACTAAGGCTTACGTAGAAATATGCGTTCTGAAATAAAAATAATTTATATATAACATGATCTCAAGATAATTATATGATATAAAACAAAATCCTCTTGTTGGATCTGTCTGGTCATGCAATTTTCACCATAGTATATAACGATTCAAAAGATAAATAATGCTTTTGTGTGAATTGGTTGAAGAATAAGATGTAATCGGGGAGAAGTCGAAGTGCTACCCATGCCAAGCTGAAGAGCTTATCGAACACGCGGCCTAATCCCTTCCGAGTTATAACAAAACAATTCATTACATATTGTTCTTTTATACGTCCACGATGGTATATGTCTAGAGAATATTACATTCAATATGGTAATTGGAAAGCTATATAGATTAATATTATATTAAATACGTTATGCTCTTTGCACTAAACAATTCAGATATTATATTAGGAGTTATGAGAAAATTGAAACAATCGCACAAGAAACTATTCAAGTTGTCTCACTAATGTATGCGACACCTATTTGAAAATTAAAATCGATAGTTGTGAATATACTTTTGTTTGAGTGAATTTTATCAAAGAACATTATTGTTAGTAGGTTGTTTCAAAAGTTTGGTCCGTTTTTATGAGTCTACTTTGAACTGTAATATCTCAGTAAATACTCATTCAGGTTGATCTAAAAAATCCCCAACGTAACACAAGTCTACGAAGGCCGTTTTTGCCTGGTTCTGATTGGCGAAGGTTCTACCGGTGATAAAGTTATGGAAGTGGTTGAAAACATGCTAATCGGTTGGCGAGAGGTCTGGGGAATATGGTGGACGAGGAAGAACTTCGACGTTCAATTCGTTTAATTGTGTACTATTACTATGCTCATTATTAACGCAAAATTGGGGAAATATTAATATTTGTCAAAACTCTGAAGAGTATTGCCAATAAGTACATCTACACCCGCTTTAGATTTGATTATGTGAATAGCACATAGCACCTGAGCTATCCTTGGTCTTGTTAATTTTTTATGAATACTCATTGTAGGTTTGTAACAACAATTTTTTCATTATACTTTCTTCAGCTTTATTTTAAATATTCACACTGAAGTTATCAGTTTCTTTTTTTTTCTTCTATTGGGTTTTTAACAGAAATATTTGTTCATCTACATTTCCTCCAGCTTTATTTTAGATATTCACATATAAAGTTGTCAGTTTCGTTTTATCTTCTACTGCCTTCATTTCAGATGATATGATTCAAATTTCATTTTATTCAAAGTTATTCAACTGAGTCTAGGTTTTCATTAAAAAAATTAGGATATTACTCATTGAAGTAGTGTAAGTATAACTACGAAAGGACGTTCCAAAAATAAACACCCAATAGGGTAAACAGTAAAACGATTAGATGTTGAGAAGAGAAATGATTTAGAGGGAATATGATCAGACTGAAAAAACCAAGAGTGTGCAGACTCGTATAACCTATAACCTTTAAAAGCTTCATGAATGAAAAGCATACATTTTAATGGATAGATTATTTGTTCAAAATAACTGGAATTTGATTCCAAAATACTATTAGTAAGTGATACCCTTTTCCATTTAATTTGGATTATTCAAGCTCCGTTTTGAGTGAATGGTGAAAAGCTATGAAATTATATAATCACTGACACACTGTGTTATTACCGAATGCCGTTACAACTTGCTATTGATTCTGTTAACCTTTTATTCCGTTTCAATACATAGAAAGTATTTATATGTGTTGAAAATGTATCAGGAATTTTGAAATACATTTTCTCTAAA
>WOGN01005675.1:306-13013 GCA_015342105.1 Leptinotarsa texana
CCAGAACATTTGTGCGAGATGTTTTTATATAGAAAGTACCCGGGTGTCTGGAACAGATTCTATGAATGCAAATATTAAACTTTTCCAGTAATGTTGTGCAGTCAACTATGCTTTTTATAGGTTAGTGCAACACTATAATATCCACGCCTTTTTTCGAGACTACAAAAGTTATGCTTTTGTAGCAATTCATAGTGAGTTGTTTCCATTGGAGGATAAATGCCATCGTTTTTCGGCTTAGCAGTTTTAAAAAGAATTAGGTTTTCAAGGTTGGAGCTTCTTTGAAATCACTACTGTTACGTGCAATCAATCCGTACAAACGACAGGAGGAGGTTATAACATTATCGATATGCCTATTAAATGATAATGCAGTGTGAAATGTGACGCCAAGATCAGTAAATGTTTCTAGTTTCACCAGGGAAAGGTTTTCTATTGAATAACCATAGATAAACATATTCGTTTTCCAACTGTAGGACATGGTCTTACATTTATCCTGGTTCAGCGACAAGTTATTTCGATAACATCATTCTACAACCCGTTAGACGTTTGCTGAGAGGTGCACACAATCATCTATGTTCTCAAAGAGGCAGTATAGTTTTAGATCATCGGCATATAAAAAGTAAATACACATATATAACATCTGCAACATTAATAATGAATATATTGAAGAGCAACGGTCCCAGATTTGAACATTGTGGAACACCGGAAGAAGCACTAAATTCGGTAGATTTGAAACCATTGAGCCGTAGATAGGACTGAAAGAGTGCGATTAGGGATGGAGATTATCCAAAGGCTACTAGTCAGGAAACACGGATTGAATATTCAATTTGTTTTGAACTGAAAACATCGAGATATCAAAATGGTGTTGTCCATTAGTGATTCATGTTATAATTGATCATTAAAAAATTACAGTCAGAAGATTGGTGACTGTTGAACAATTTTCCATGAAACCGTGTTGTTGGTTTATACTTATATTGCAACTAACATGCCGATATATAACTCGCTCCAGCAGAATCTCAATAATAGGGAACCACAAGAAAACTGAACTAGGCGCCTTTCTGAAACACATCACTCACACTCTTCCTTCCAAAGAAAGGAAGGAAGTGAATCTATACATGGATGTGTAGATCATACAAAGAAGTAACTTTCAGACACAAACCGATAGAAAGTCCCCCTGAAACAGCTACTTTCATATAACGAATTGCCATTCTGAAACGTATATACTGAAAACCCACTCACACGGGACAGTACCTGAACTACGAATCGATCGGTCGCCAGGCGGTTCGACGCGGGTTCTTTGTTCATTCACTTGAATTGACTGCCATGTTGATCGGTGATTCAAGCGATCGATTTTCACCTGTTATCGTCCAACCCGTGTTAGGAATCACACATTGAAAGATCTCGGTAAGCCTTAGCTCGCACAAGTTTCGATTTCTGAGGGTTGTATTTCGTAGGGGTGCGACAGCGTGTTAACGGAAAAACATATTTTTTCAAACCACCATCAATTGACTGAAATAATCACCACGACTCCATTAGACCTTAGCTTAGGGCTCTGTAATACGAAGAAAGGTCTCGAGAAGGAATTGGACAACATCAAAAATGATCTTCAACGAAATGGCTACTTCAAAGCGATGCGGAATACTGTGTGAGTGCAGAAAATCCTATATCGGTGAAACTAAGAGGCCATTGGAAGTTTGCATTGCCGAGCACAAGAAACACGTACATCGAGAGATAACCAGTAAATCATGAATAGTAAAGCATTTTGGACTCAAGCTGAGATCAGATCATACACAAAAAGGAACACTAATTCAGCAGAAAATTCAAAGAAGCCGCATACATGTTGTCCAACAATGTATTCAGCCAAAGTAGTGTAGCGATACGCAACATATGAAAACCCATAATCAAGCAAAAAATGGCCAAGTCCCGCCAAACTATCATCACCCGCTAAACCGGTGAAGCGAACTGAGGAAAGAGGAGATAAGTGAAAGTACTCGAATGATCCAGAAATAGTCATCTTTCTGAAGAATCAGTCCAGTCATCACGTGAAGACGATTGTGGATACTAACAATCGAAACGTCGTGAAGAAACTTGGCTTTGAATCGCTTAAATTTTCCTTTTTCATTTGATTTCATTTGATTTTCTCCTTGTACTTTAACTGTAATTCCATTTCAGGGTTTTTTTACTTGATATGATTGTTAATATGTTCATATATGATTATTATATTTTTAAGATAGTATTCCACCAAAATAACTCAATTCGTGGAGGATGTATCATAGTTTTTTTCACACTGTCAGATATGAACAAGAAATATTTTGAAATTCGTGTCTTTAATTTTTTTTTTTCCTGGGATCTAAACTTTTTTCATAACATTTATAATATTCATTTCGCGAAGGTGAAAAAACTATTGATATCCATTATATTATGAAACTGATAACCGGAATTGAAAACATTTTGAGTTTTTGTCATATTTTATCACCGCTGAATGCAGTTTCCACTTAAAATATCGAAATGTACTTTTCACCAAGAAGTACAAGATTTTTTTAAATTCAGTGACATGAACTAATTACAATGGTGAGTCTCACACTTGACACTTAATTGTCGAAAGGTATGAAATAACCCTGTTTAAGAAAATTATTTCCACATTGTACTCTTTCTTGACTCAAAGATTGCAAACGGTTTCATTTTTCATGAATATTCCAGATGTAGAATATTATTTTGGAATAGAATACAAGAATGAAAAAACTTCAACCCTATGCACCAACTGACTTATAAGGCATGAATAAATAAATTACACTAATTTATGATAAAAAAAATATGAAAATCGTTCAGAATCTTACCACTATTGCATATAGAGATGACATTTTTTACGTCATTCGGTTGCAAAAAATCCGAGACAACAATCCAACTTTATGAAAAACTACGCAACGTTTTGACAAATTATTTATCTTTCAATGAGTTGCTGTTTCAATTATGTATTCCAAGATTTTCACATACACCTGACGAAATGAAGTTGAAACTTATTTTTCACTTCTGAAAATTTAGTCTATTATGATTTTTTATATTGTAAAATATTATTTTACATTTTTCAGAATGTATTCAAAGTATCCTAATTTTCAAAAAATATAATTTTTTAATAATGAATCACTGATGGACCACACATTTTGATATCTCGATGTTTTCAGTTCGAAACAAATTAAATACTCAATCTATATTTCCTGATTTCGTTATAGATATTCATTGAATTTCCATTGAAACATTCATAATTGGATTCAGTTTTTAAAATTCAAACACATTAACAAATTTACATTATTAAAGGAATGTCTATAATTATTAAAAGAATTATCACCTGCATACTGATTCAAGACAATCTGCTAGGTGTGAACATTAGTGTTTTATAGAGTTAGTTGGAAAATAGAGATTATGTCAACTGTTAACAGATATCTCTCAATATAAAAGATACTAAATTGAAGTAGAGAAATGTATCAACGATTATATTATGAATTAGCATAAAATAAACTTTCTGTTACACTGAATTATTCTAACGTGAGTACATTCTCAACTTTTTCAATATTATGACCGTATAGAAATGAACATCAGTAAGTTCACTTTCCGCCATATTTGGGTTAAGATTCCCCACCTGGAATTTTAAGCGCAGCCGAACGACAGCGCAACCGACTGAATCTGAGGCGTTTACCAAGCGAGCCAAATTGAGGCATGTAATATTATTACAGATTAAGTCGTTGTAAGTGATGGTTTTGTATTTGTGAAAAATTTGTGTCTAGTTTCAAAATGAGCAAGTGTCACGCTGTGGATTGCTGTAAATTGCAGGTTAATCTCGGCATTCATTTTTTTTTTCCAATTGACCTTAAAGGTTTTTCTCTCATTCATTATGTATGATTGAAGTAATGAACATATAACGAAAATCATAAAATTAATTGTTATATACCATATATACTGAAGTCATTAATATGCAGGCTCTTTATTATGAATTTAATTTGATGAAATAGAACTTTACGAATAGTATATGCCTCAAGTTCCACTGGAAATCCACGAAGGGAAACAATTGTTGAACCACATCAAGTTTTTTTGTATTTGTAGGAAAACAATTACTACCACTGAAATCTTTGCAAAACCAAAGTATCAAATGAATATTCCAATAACCTTTTTGAAGCCTACTTTCCATTTATATGTTCCAGATAATGTACTATAAATAGCAAATATGGATTTTCTTAGATTCTGTCATCAATAACAAAAAACATCATTCGATTGACACACTTCATAATTAGTAAACTAGGCAACCCAAAACTAAGAAATCTGTATTTTATATTGAAATTTTGATTTGAAGCAACCAACCCAATAATATAAAACAAAAAAAATCTGAAAAACGATTCATAACAAAATGAAATTCTGCAAATGCCTAGTAGTCATGGCAAAAGGCATACATTCGAATTCGAAACAGTCTGTTGCATACTTTTTTACCAATTCATCCACATAAATACTGGATATAAAAAGTATTGTGATTGAAACTGTTAGGCAATTATCAAAAAATGGTTTGAGAGTTAGGGATAGTCATTTCAGATTTAGGTTCTAATTTGGCAGAAAAATATCTAGAAGTGACTGTAGAGCAGCCATACTTCTGAGAAAAAAAAAATTACATCTGCTGATGCGGCAGAAACCATTTTTTCGATGACTTTTTGAAATTTGATGAATATACAACGAACAAAAGTCATCTTAAACAACTTTACAACTTGGATAAGGAAAAGCATAATAGTGTCACTTCACGAATAGTTCTGGCGATGAATGGAATCTATTGGAGCATCTGGAGATACCCTATATTTTGTTCTATGAGAGAGATGACATTACCAAATCAAAGTCTTCAGATGATGTTGTGCTGCAAGCTTTTCTGGGTTTTACTGCAGCTGAAAAAGCGAATGCGCCACTGGAATCAATGAAGTAGCCCCGGAGAGCTAATTAATTTATATTGTTGTTTTTATTTTTATCGTTGTTTCATAATTTTTTAGCAAATTAACGGTAATATCAAAAAAAAGAAAAACACACGAATGGACAAATGAGATTCATTGAGGGGTGGCAGATAACAATTTTGGCATTTCTGCAACTTTGGGAAAACCTACATACACTCCTACATTTTGACGAGGAATATAAATTAGGATGCAGGATACAGATTCAGACATATATAGAATGAAGATTCTTGTTGATGTTTCAAAAAATCCCAATAAACGTACGAGAGTAGAGACAAATGATTATAGAACTCTAGCCACTCCAGAAAGTAACAGCTTGGGCTATGTTTGTGAATATCTTTTGAGAAAATGTTTGAGAAAGCATTCATGAGAAGCCCCTATGTATAAATTTTGTCACCGTAGCTAGTACGACACTGAATGAAACAAATGTAGGTGTATAGTCATTTCAAGGCATATAGTAATACAGTAGCCAAACAGTTTGGGAGTTTATGTATGCCTCCAGATTAATTTTTACAATGTATCATTCATAGAGAGACAGAATTTCTCAATCATTTCTACAATTTATGTGCCACTGATTTTCTCTTCTCACAAGGGTAAGAATGTATCATACTTTGAAATTTGCCAATAGAAATTCCAAAACAAATGTTTAAAAAATTCAAAAACCCATCATTCTGAAAAACCTTCAAAATATATTAGCAGTTTTTGATCTGAATTGTATAATCTAACTGTATAAAACATACATTCATTTCTCCATCTTGTCTTATTTTTTATGAATTCCTAAACAGTTCACAATCATATGAGACATTTATTGGGAGCTCCTCATAGCAATGATGAAGTCAGATCAGGGTCACATATTTTTTGATCGAACCTCGTGCAGAAGAACAACAGCTATTAGCCTACATACTCCTGTCCCGCCACACGGCAACAAAAAATAAAATATCGACCTGCAACATCAAAGATACCGACGGGAGTGAATTTACTTCTGTTTACTTACGTACGATGGTATTATCTAATATCCAATAAGATAATGTTATTTTGATTGCTGTTAATATCAACTTCCATATTCCCCGTAGAATCATATTGTCAATTTCACAATCAATACATATGGAGTGTTTGTTGCATTAAATGTTAAATAATTTGAAAGCATTCAAAGCATTTATTGGTATTTGATCTTGTATCATACTGATGTTCACATATTTTTTTGCATGAATAGTACTGATTTTATAAAAAGTTTGTCTAAAAGTTAAAATGGAATATTTTCTCAGTGAAATATTTGGTATGAATCTGAAAGATTTCAAAATGAATTTTTAATGCATACTAATGAATAGACGTGACAAATTTTAATTATTTTCATATGCACCAATTCAAGCGATGATTTTATCGATCATAATATTAGAGATCATTGATGAAACATTAATGGAGTTTTCACTCCTAATATATTTTTCAGCAGTCAGACGTTTTCTTAATTAATTTTTTAATTCGAGTCAACGTTTTTTCCACTTCAGGCAACAATCTATAAACACTACAGGAAAATGTAATGAATTTGTTTTTTTTGTGATATTGAGTGTGAGCAAGTCATGAGTGGTTTTCTGAAGGAAGTGGTTAGAAATATCCAGATTCTGTTGAAATAAAAAATTTTAGAATGATAACGACTAAAATTTTCACATTCACTTGAGTTATTAAAATATTGTCTATAATGTATTCAAAAAACACTTCATTGTGAGATTTTCACTAAACACTTTTACAAAAACGCAACAGTTTTTTCGCTAAGCAATGGATTCTTCGGGTGTGTCTTGAAGTTTTGTAAAACTGTTTAGTGAAAGTCTCACAATGAAGTGTTTTTGAATACTGTCACGAATCTTGAGCCGCCCCTGACCGATCCGCTAACCGACTCATCGAAAAAATACATGACCTCACTTCAATAGGATGCAGTCAGGTACGGCCGGTAAAATTCTATTACCGAACCGACTACAGAATTCTCGAAAGGACCTTTACCGACATAAGTCTGTCTTCCCGACTCAAGAGGGGAGCTCAGAAAATAAACAAGAAATACAAATAGTGGAAACAAATCAAGCGTTAGTTGCTAAGTGTAGTAATAAATAAATTAGTTTGTGATTAGTGGAATATTATTGGAAATGAATTTGTTTGAGACAGTTAACTAATTAATTTGCTACAATACCTTAGTTATGTATTTTCATCAAGTATCGGCCAATTTCATCATATATTTTCTATAACTCACATATTCAGTGATTTCCAACAAGTGCATGTTCAATAAACCACAAAGAGCAATACATTTTATGTCTGATATAAAACTTCTTATACACTTCATTTATTTCTCATAGATTGCTAACACAATCCCAACTGGAATATTACCAAAAAAGAAAACAACATCAGTGAAGTTTTTCTGTTTCATTAGTCGTTCATTTCCTCAAAGGAATATCTTAAGAGGATTGCCTTGAGAAAATGTATTTTCTTCGAGGAAAATAGAGCTAGAGTTCCCAAACGCTTTTTCCACCCAGTTCAAGAGGAAGTATGACAAAGGAGATGCTGACACGAATTGGATTGTGAACTATAATCAACTGATATTACAGTTTCGCAAAAGGACAAGAAAAGTTGGCACATAAAATCTTTCCATTCCAGGATGTCAAATCATTGATAATTATATCTGTTTTATTTTCTGGAACTGACTCCTGTTTGTAAATGTTCTGCTCGCTGTGGAGTATTACTAGATTTTTGTTATTAAATTTTTTTTTTCCAATGGGAAAATGTAGGTCATCGGAATCCTTCAGCCCAAGTGAACTTTGAGACAAATTTGAACGATAATAGTCTCAATATATCTATCGCGAAAAATGTGTTCAAAAAGTGTCCACTCATCAATCAACCAGTCAATCAATTCTTCATTTCGATCAATCAATCAAAATATGCTTCATTATCAAAGAATAACATCTTATTGACAAAGCCTGTATAAATAAAATAAATTAAATTAAATTATATGAATAACATTTAGATAATTATTTACTTAGTATACATAGTATACGTGGTCACTTCTTTATAAAATTGAATTGTTAAAAAGCAATCAGTCACTCAAAATGTAATGTTTTGGTATATTTATTATATCCGCAAACTATAATAGGTTCTATCGAAAATAACTCTTTTTACAGCTTTTCTGAAGCCAGTGTTGGACTATATTTCTGATAAAATTTCGAAGGTGGTTGTACATCTTGCAGCCTTTATATGTAATGGAGTTCTCAACTAGAGTGGAATATAGTTACTTTGGCGGGTGGCATATCTACTATCTGTAATGAAACTTTGTTTATGCTTATGAATGAGACACACTGTTTCAAGTATAAATATACACACTACCGTGAAAAGGTTATGTTGCTTGAAGTGAACTATACACGAATCGCGAAATTTTAATTCACATATGTGTCTCAGGGCTCTTTTTTGTAAAACAAAAACACTTTGAAGAACATTTCCACTGCACACTCCCCAGAATGGTGAGTAGTATACTGACTTTGCGATTGTGTAACCTATTTTGTTTGAAGCAATTTTTACAGCGTAACAACCAGAGGATAATTTTTCATTCAGATTTTTGACATGTTCATTAAATTTGAGACCTATGTCAATGTATAGTCCTGAAAATTTAGAAAATACACAATATCAGATATTGCGCATTTGAAGGACACTATCTTGGTTTTTAATATATTTAGGGAGAAAAGGTTTGAGTCGCACCACTCTTTTACCTTTATTATATCTGAAATGATGACCTGTTGAAGATCGGCTTCCTTATCTTTATGCCATAGTATGGTGATATCATCGGCGAATAGTGTGAAACCTCCTGAAATGTCAAGCATCGTTAAGTCATTGACATATAAAAACAAAGTTTGACCTGAGACTGATCCTTGCGAAACACCACATTATATATTACGGAAGCTTGACCTTGTTTTTGTTTTTACTACTTGTGTGCGGCCGGATAAATATGTCGTAAACCATGAATGTGCCCTATTTCTGAATCCGTAATGGTGAAGCTTTCGCAGCAGTATCTCATGATTCACACAGTCAAAAGCTTTCGATAAATCACAAAACACAGCCGCTGCAACTTCCTCGTCATTGATTCCAGTATATATTTCATATGAAAGTGAAAAAATTGCATAATTTGTGTTCTTATTTCACCGAAATCCAAACTGTTTGATGCTGAACATATCACACGCCTGCAAAAAGTCAAACATTCCTTTCTTAACGAGTTTTTTGATGATTTAGGCTAATGTAGGAATGAGTGAAATGGACCTAAAATTCCTAAGTGAGCTCACTTCACCACCTTTATAGATTGGTATAACAATTGACGTTTTGAGAAACTGTGGAAATATGCCTTCTTTGAAGGATCCATTTATCAGAGATACTAGATGGTTCAGAGCATTATCTGGAAGATTTTCAAAGATCCTAACAGAAATGTCACAAATCCTGTTGCGGTTTTATTTTTAATTGTATGTAACGTTTCCTTCAATTCATCAATATTAGTGTCATACATAATATAAATTATTATAAATGGGGAATCATTTTACATCACGAGAAGTAACCTTGTTGTATTTCTATTCTTTTTACTGGAAAAAATGCTAGAAAGAAACTAAGTTAGTTTGATGTTAAAAATATTACACTGACAATAAATTTCAATGCATGTAGTTTTCTACTATCGATTACCCTTCAAATTACCAATTCCCTATCATAGTAATCAGTATGCCTATCGAAAAACAATGGGTTTATGAAAGTTGTGAATAGTTTTACGTGTACAAATGGAATATTTCTTACTAGCATTTATGTTTGAAACTTTGTTCTGTATTATTATGTAGATACATCCATTGTTATTCGATACAGTCTGAATCAAGTGGAGAATTTAAAGAAGGAGAAATCAGAAGAATACTTACCTCTTCCAACGACATCTTTATCTGAAAATAAAAACAGATTAATTTAGTTAAATTGTATTAAGAAACGGTGAAAATTATGGCATTTTACATTCGTTGATGAAAAATATGCTCCTTTCTGGACTCGTAGAGGAAAAGAATCAGAAAAATTGTGAAATTATATACAAAGTGACACAGAACTATCTGTGTAGCATTTCAAAGTGAATTTAAGACATTATAAGCAAAAAACGAACTCTCTGAATACGAATTGCGAGAAAAATATCAAAATGATTTCTAGTTATTGAAATGAATTTTCGTTGATTTGTTGATATGTTTCGTAACCACAGATGGCTAATATGGAAATCGCCGACATTGACGTATCGTTTAACATATTCATAACTCTACCAATTTTATGAAGCAATAAAACGTGAAATAAAATTAAAATTAAATAAAAATTAGCAAAAAATTAAGAAATTGGACAATTAAAATTTTGTAACGAATAATTAAAAGACAAGAATTATATATTTTATTTGAATTGAAGGGGTTATATTTTTAGGAGTGATTAATTTTTGGGAAAGACTACTCCATCAAGATGGAGTAGTAGAAAGCCAAAAACTTTATATCCCAAAAATATATATTTTATGTATTGAAATGAATGAGATAACTTATTTGAACATAACATTAACGGTTACGTAAAACGAACATAATTTCAAAAATCAGAAATCACTGTGAGGGTATTCAGACTCTGGCTTTTATTTCAAAAAGAAAAAAAAACAGTATTTTGACACAGAAATGTATCCGCACTATAATCACAGAGGCAACAGTATTTTGACAGTTTTTACATTATAAAACATTAAAATTATTTTAAGAAAAACCAATGTCCTTTTTCGCCAAATTTTGTCATAAAGAAAATACAGTTATGCTATTTGAAAATGAAATTTTCTTTAAAAGTTCAGGTCATGGTCAACATTGCTGTGTTTCCATAATAAATTATAGTTCCTAGTAGATAGGCGATGAAAGTTAATTTCAATATAGATTTGTTTATTACATTCATGTACAATTAATTGATATTATACACAAAGTTCTTCTAATTATTCCTTGATTTGTAAATAAAAATGTATTTCAATGTTTTGTTTCTTTTGTTTATTCATGTTATCAGTTTTGCAACTACAGTTTCGGCCGATATTTGTGTAACAATAAACGTGATTTTTACAGAAAATCAAGTATTATTGTTAGTGATAATTGCTCCAAGTTCTTGGCTACTATTCTGATTTCATATCAGCACTTAGGTCTTCATTTTCACAGCCAGGCAATTCACGTTCGAAAGGAAATTAAAAATTAAAGGGAAAACTGGAACATCTATCGTAGAATATATCCAAAACTAACACAGAATTGCATTACTCTTCTCGACGCGCAAGAACAATATTGCCATTGCAGTTCTGGACTAAAGAAGAACCTTAAAAATGATCAAAATTCTGAAAAATATAATCAATTATTCCTCGTTGATTAAGTAATAGATAACAATTATATTTCTGATATTTTATTTCAATTCTGTTAGGTGCTGATTTCTAAATATTAAATATATATCGTTTAACGGAAATTGTAAAAAGTGTAAAAAAAATTGAACCATAAAAAACCAACCTTGTGAAATACTTCACATTTTTCCTCTCAATCTGTCTGTTCTGTTTTTCCGTTAATCAGCTGTCGCCTCCATACGAACGACAACTTTCAGAGAAATTTGTGCGAGCTAAGGATTAACGAGGTCTTATCTTTTAACGTGTGATTCCAAACACGATATTACGTTTAATCAAAGAAAAAAAATATTAACAATATTACAATTTTAACAAGTTATTAACAAAAATGGGCAATTTGAAAATGTATAAATGAAAGTGACAATGTTCCAAATTTCTTAAAAAATTGTCTGTTGAAAAAATAAAGGTTCAAAATGAACCTGGTAGTACATTCTCCATGGAGGTAAACAGAAAATCAAAGAAATCATGAAACAGCACATTATCTACAAAATGATTCAGTTAACAAATCGTCTGGAGAAAATATTTTTTCCAAAGGTGCTGGTGTTGTTAACTTTTATAGCAAATCATTTCAGTATAATGAAAAACAGATAACCAAGGAACCAATAATAATCATATATTACCATCTTGAAAATAACATATTATAAAAAAATAGATAAGCAAATTACAAAAAGACCTGGTAAGTCTTCCAATAAAACTATTTCAAATGTGAATTAATATGCCAATTTGCAATGTTGTCTAGACACGTTTTGACTGGTCTAATATTCAAATTTGCCGGTGACTTTCGAAATAAAAAACCTAATCTACTACTGATAGTGTAATATTTCGAAAGATAATAGTGATTCAATATTTACGACCGCTCCAATGTCAATAGATAACCTCAAAATAGAACCTGTCGGAAACGATATTGAAAGTTGTTAACATCATTGTTATCATTATCGCAATATCTTTAATGAAAAGCTGGTAGGAGAATGAGCGGATCAACTGAATCAGTTTTTTTGATATATGAGGTGATTATGTCACTAATAATAAATGCCTATATATTTCCTGGAATACGGGAGTTTTAACTTCTACAGAAAAAAATGTTCAGGAGTTTTTGGTAGTAGGATCAATAAATTCATTGAATATTTCTTTCTCGCCATAATATACCGCCATAATATACCTCTGTATGTGTGGACTTCCTGGACGTGTTTCAAACGTTCATTATTTCCAGGTCGTCTCCACAGTCTTACTCGACGAGAATCTGGATGAAATCCAAATCTGGATTCGTCTGTAAACAAAACTGTGGCCCAATCATTTGCATC
>WOGN01005676.1:0-13013 GCA_015342105.1 Leptinotarsa texana
AACAAATAAAAATATTAGTAAAGATAAAAAAAAATTATGTTAGTGGAAGTGAAAGTGGAAAATATCGCCAAGAATATGTCCTAAGAACAGCCTTTGCGAAAATAAAGAACCATTTTGATTTCCTGACCAGTGACGCACGTTTCAACTGATCCAAATTATTCAGACGAATTGACTATGAACTATTTTTTGATTGTGTCATTATATGGTGCATTACCGTGTTCGAAGTTTCAATGAACAAGTTTACATTTCCTACAGATATGGAAGGTAGCTCAGAAGATTGCCAATATATTCTGGCAACGTTGATCACGTGAGTATGTTCACAGTAATGGTACAACTAACATGAATAACTAAGGACCAAACGCAGCTCGAAAGTTCTGGCTCGAAGAAAAAATAATGTATATTCATCCAGCAAAGAATCGAAAAAGACCAGCCTCTAGGTCATGTTCATTTCCAAACACGACCAGAAAGAAATATGAGTAATTGTTGATGGGACAATTGTTGAAGGTGAGAATGTCGGAGTTCATTTAGTTTATTTAATTGAATTGTTTACATCACAGTTAGATGTGATGTTATTGACAAAACACATTTGAATTATTTCGTCAGACAAAGATTAGGATTTAATTTGATTTTTCTAAACTGTATATTCCCAATAATACCTCATTTACAGGTTAAGTCAAAGCACAGCCGATATGTCCACATCTTCATCAGCTCCTTCACTAGTACTTCTGAACCACTGTTTGGAACCTTTGGTGCAATAATGGATATTACTAAAGTTTTATCCCAACACCAAACCGTTATTTCAATACTTCGACATGTGTTTTCATCACCAAGTAGTCATATTCATGATGAAGTTCAATCTTCCTCTTGAATATTATTGAAGTTCCATCCCAACACCAAACCGTTATTTCAACACCTCCACCTGTTTTTCGGTCACCAAGTGTTCTTCTGATTCAGACGTATTGACTATGAACTATTTTATGATTGTGTCATTACATGGTGCATTACTGTGTTCAAAGTTTCAATGAACAACTTTAAATTTCCTACAGATATGGAAGGTAGCTCAGAAGATTGTCGATATATTCTGGCAACGTTAATCACGTGAGTATGTGCACAGTAATGCCACAACTAACATGAACAACTCAGGATCAAACGCAGGTCGAAAGTTTTGGGTCAAAGAAAAAATAGTTCATATTCATCCAGCAAAGAATCGAAAAAGACCAGCCTCTAGGTCATGTTTATTCCCAAACACAACCAGAAAGAAAGATGAGTAATTGTTGATGGAACAATTATTGAAGGTGAGAATGTCGGAGTTCATTTAGTTTATATAATTGAATTGTTTACATCACAGTTAGATGTGATATTATTGACAAAACACATAAGAATTATTTCGTCAGACAAAGATTAGGATATTAATTTGATTTTTTAAACTGTATATTTCCAATAATACCTCATTCACAGGTAAAGTCAAATCACAGCCTATAAGTCGACATCTTCAGCAACTCCTACACTACTACTTCTGAACCACTGTTTGGAACCTTTAGTGCAATAATGGATATGACTGAAGTTTTATCTCAACACCAAACCGTTATTTCAATACTTCGACATGTGTTTTGATCACCAAGTGATCATCTTCATGAGGAAGTTCAATCTTCCTCTTGGATATTGATGGAGTTCTATCCCAACACCAAACCGTTATTTCAACACCTCCATCCGTTTTTCGATCACCAAGTGTTCATCTGCTTTCAAGAATAAGATCAATGTTTCTCTTGAGGAATAAATGAGAAGCTTCTTGATTATAGGTTGTGATATATTTGTGATGTTGAGTGTTTCAACAATTATTGAAATAATTCACCAATCTCGAAAAAAAATATATACGAAGCATTCCAAAGCGAACGTATTTCAGGCGATGGTTATGAATACGTCATTTGAAGATCATTTCATACAGAATCAAAATAATCGATTTTTTCAACGTTCCTGTAGAGATGTTTTCAAAGTGAACTTAAAATAACGTGTTTCCGAATTATTACCTTTCATAAATCGGATACGACATATTATAATTCTATATGGTAGATGCTTGTAGATAGTGAATGGTGGTAGATGGTAGATGCTGGTCCCACCCGGCATCGCCTGGTGAGATAGTATTGCAACGACTTAGGCAGCATGAAGTTGCTTTCGGGCTAACGTTTCGTTGCTGTGCCGCTGTTTCTGGTTTAGAAGCTGGGAATATAAAGGAAAATTGTATGATGGCTCTCCTAGGGTCAAAATACTTCGGAGGTGAAATAGCTTCCCAATCGGGTCTCCGAGTGAAGGCTGACTCGAAGGCTGACAGAAGTTTGAAAACCACTATTTCTGACAGTCAACAGATATTTCCTGACATCAGTCCACAAGGAAATAGCATGGTAGCAGCAGTTGCTAAGTGGCTCACTTCAAAAACGCACTCTGCAACATCAGATGACTCAACTCAAATATAAACTCACTGCACCAACATCTTCAAACAAATAGTCGTAGTATTCTAACACACACAGGAACCAAAGTCAGGGTTTCAAATAACACCGTAAATTTTTCATAACCCGGCTATGATTTCCACTTCCGATTCAGAAGTAACTATGGAATATCTTTTTTATCAGAAGCGATCCCTCCTTTCAGCGAGAGGAAATGCCGTAACTCCACCACTTTGATGTAATATGGTTCAAAATAATATCACAGACCAGTAAATTCACATATTGCGTTTATCGACCATTAAGCGATGAACTCATAAATACCATTGACTTTCTGCAAATAAATTATCCCAGTGCCAAACACTCCATATTCGATGACTTCAATATCCATAACATCGAATGGCTCAAATTTTCAAATATCAACGACGACCAAGATCACCACTCAGATCATACATGAGCCAAACAAGATTCCTGACCGTGTGAATACTTTAGAGGATTGCGGATAAACTCCTAACGAGTCTAGTTCCTTTTGATTGGTAACTTTAACAAAACTTTACAAAATTCACAATTCCATCAACCCTGTTTTCTTCAGGGATATATATTGTGTCCAACCCACTTTCTATTGTATATTAACGAATTATTGGGAAAAATGGAATCCATTATATTGCCTTGCTGATGACAGCACACTTGTTTGTCATTTCATTTGGATTCCAGGACATTGGCTGCGGATGCACATCATCACCGGCAGCAGGAGATTGCATATCTTAATTAAGATCCAGAAGTAACAATAACTAGGTTCTATTCAATACCACAAAAATTCAGGTATCGGTTTTCTCTAAATCTGCTTCGATGAGTTTGTTGGGGTTTATAATGGACGCCAATATGTTCAGGCACAATCATGTCGCTGGATTTGCTAAAGCCGCTTCTCAAAAATTTGAAACACTGTTCCGAACCAGAAAACTGCAGTAAACATCTCAGCAATTTTTGATGCTTTATAAAGCTCAGATTAGACCTTCTTTGGCTTATTGTTCTTATGTATGAAGCTCCACCCATAAGCATACCCTGAAGCTGCTGGATTCCATCCAGAATAGAGCCATCCGCCTCATTGGAGACGCAAACATCGCTTGCAACTTTGATAATGTGGAGTATCTTCTTCTATAGATACTTTCGCGGGAGATGTTCGAGTGTTTTCACCAGAAGCCATACATATAAAGAATACGCGACGGACTGTAACTACCCATCGTTTTGAGATTCAACTCGGTACACCTCGAACTTCTCTATTCAAAAACCCTTTCATTTGGAGAACTGCATTTTTGTGAAATAAACTTCTCGATAAAGTTTTCGAAAATGAATATAATCTCCAGCCATTCAAATCCAATGTGAATCATTACTTTCGAACAAACACCGCTCTTAGAGTTCCTTAAGTATTTCCTGTAGTGCTTGTTTTGTCATTGAAACACTAACGTTTGTAATTCATCAGCAGACATAACAATTTCCGTTGATTGTGAAAATATGTATGTAATTTTTCAAGGACACTATCACTACTTAAAAACCCTCATGGAGCACTCTGGCTATCATAGTTGCACGAATGGTTTTTTCTTGTTGGAATCCAGCAGTTTCAGGGTATGCTTAGAGGCAGAGCTCCAAACATGAGAACAATACTCCGAAAAAAGTCTGATCTGAGCTTTATATAGCATCAAAAATTAACAAGGTGTGTATAGTTTTCTGGTTCTGAACAGTGTTTCAAGTTATTAGAAGCAACCTTTGCAATTGCAGTAACATAATTGTGTCAAGACATATTGATGTCCATTTTAACCCCCAACAAACTTATTGGAGCACAAAGCGAAATGGTCCCACCAGTTCGGAAACATTTATCTTTTGGAGATAACCGATGCCAGGGATTTTTTGTGTCATTTACTTGAACCTGGACACTTTCACCCTAATTTAAAATCACTTCTAGATCCTTATTAAGATATGCAACCTTCTGCTGCCGGTGAAAATGTGCCTCCGTAGCCTATGTCCTGGAATCTATATGGAATGGCGAAAAAAGTGTACTTCGTCAGCAAAGTAATATACTGGATTCTTGTTTTTTTCCAAAGGGTCGTTGATACATAATAAATAGAGGGTTGACGAAAATATAGATCTATGGGAACACCAGCATTAATGGTAAAAGTATTCGAAAGATATCCATCGACAACCACTTGTAGGAAACGTTCTTTCAGGAAGCTAGAGAGCTATACACAGAAATGATCCGACAAGCCTAAGCATCGAAGTTTGGCCAGCACACCATCACGCCACACAAGGTCAAAGGCCTCAGAAATATCAAGCTTTTGATTTTCCAAATTTCTCGATTGCGTTATTACAAATATGGGTGATATATTGACCTTTATTTTCGAAAACCATTTTTGAAGATTTTGAAGCCTTCCAAATATTTGAGGATATGGTGGTTTACGACTTTTCCATGATTTTTTATATCACTGATAGCATAGCGACTGGTCTATAGTTATTTGGAAGAATTTTCTTGCCCGTGTGAATAGGCTGAACGCGAGCAATCTTCCAACAAGGAAAAGAATTCTTTTCTTGTAAGACATATTGAAATGTCTGCAAAATACTGGTGCGTGTTCATTTGCATACTTTTTAAGTACGATGACGTGTACTTCATCAGGGCCAGACGTCTTGTTGATATCGAACTGTTTCAAAATTCGCCTGACTAGACGCTGTCGAAAAGTAATTTCCAACATTGTGTAATCTAGTGCGGGAACAGTGGATGGTGCCTTTCCCAGAAAATCGACTGGGGTTTGGGTCGCAAAGTGCAGGTATATTTATTTTTTCTATTACTGTCGTTGCAATTGAACCATTCGCTTGTGTTAGTGGTGGAATTGTGTATTTTGTAAGCTTCTGATCAACAGCTTCAGCTCCGACTAGAAGGACCTAGACCCGTTGGAATTAGCAAGCAGTATCTCCTTGATTCTCTGATTGTGAAGTTCTTTGCTTTCATTTATCCTAAGTTCGCAGCTGTTGCGAGTATTAACAAACTGAGTTCCGTTTTCAGCACTGGGATTTTTGCTCCACTGCCGGTAGGCGATATTTTTGGATGAGACACGATTAGATCAACTAGACGTAACGCAGTGAGCCATTACACGTCACGTCGAGTATGAGACGACGGGTGACGATGCGCTGAGATAGGGTGGTGGTCTGAGCAATGAAGCGTCATCGCAAAAAATGAACGAGAGCAGACGCGTTAGGGCAGACGTCGTTGACGATTGTATTAGTTTTCTGAATTTCTTAATAGGTAGCATAATTTGACTCTCGAACTTATTCATTACTTGTTTCAATTGGCATATTATTTCACTTACTATGTGTTTGAAATGAACATATGAATTACTTACTGTTGCCTGCTCTTATATTAACGTACAGACGAAAGTAATGAACCTAAAATCTTGAAACATCCAGGTAGATTCTTTGTTTAGCATAAATAAGAATCAAAAAAGCAAATCATGAATTTCCATACAAAAATGGGTTTTCAAAGATTGTATTGAATTTCGTCAGTTTTGAAACTGGAAACCTGAAGTTTTGGGTTAATAAAGAATATTGTAACTTTTTGTTCAAAAAGGTAGGTCATGAAACCTAATGTAACAAATCAAATTCTTAGAGGCAAAGTCGCGGGCAACAACTAGTGTGTGTGAATTGAAAGAGGTTTGAACTTTCTGTTTCGAAGATGGTGAAGTGACCGAATCCGAACTTAATTTTCAAAGTTTTGACTTTGCAATACGATCTTGCTTTTGTTTTCTTTCCATCGTGTGCTGCTGGGTGGTGGTAATTATTTTCCCCTTGTACTGTTGCTGAGTAGGAAGAAAGAACTGTTACGGATGGAGCGCTATCAGCCTTCATTTCATTTTCTTCCGAATATCCAATCAGGTGGTATACACTGTATTATCGAAAATTTATTCATTTGCTCCTAAATAACATCCGGAAAAAATTTTTGATTTTTTCGTATCATAGGTAGTTTCTTGATACTAACCTTTAGTGTAGTCATTTGAAATTGAATTTTTTTGCCTTTCAATCTGTAACAGCTTCTGAGAATATGTTTTTTTTGAAAAATGTTGTGATATGATTCAATTGATTTCAAATATGCTTCTGGCAGTTCCCATCATTCTTCAAAATAAAAAATGACGAGACTAAATTTTCCTAACCATATATGCCTCTCCACTTTTCAGGTGAGGAAAGAAAAATACGATACCTACTTGAAAAATAGAAAGATAGTCAGTAACTTAATTGTGAAACATTAATTTAGGGACTATCTTATGGAGGCCATTGTATGATTCTAGTATTTCAGGAAATAAATAAGGTAAAGCATAGATATATGAATCACATTTTTTTTTTCCAAAAAGCCCCGTCTATTTTTCACTCTTTTATAAAGTACCTCCATCAACATATGGAAAAATTCATCATTCAAAATACAATTTTCATCAATATAATACTTCAATGGATCCATTGTGATTGTAAAATGTCACATAAAGATAAGTGAAATGAAAAATAATTGTTATTTCACAGTGACTTACAAAAACCTTTATTATGAGTACATAAGATGAACTGGGAAAATTATATTTTTTGATTAATCGACCTCTTAGAAAACGAAACTTCTGTGAGGTAAGGATCAACGAGGTCTCTCTTTCAGAAGTGCGAATCATAGCAATGTTTATCATTACAGTCGATATCTGAGTGATTCAAACTCTACTCACTGAAGTAAACAATATACTATGGTAACAATCCAAAGCCAGTTCCTCACTATAATGGATCATTTTCTTGTTGACTCCTTTTGGACATCTCATTCGTTCCATAAGTGTTAAGTCCTACTTTCCCAAACTCCCATCAACGAATCTTGCAGATTTTTGTCACCGAACAGGCAATTTCACAAACAAATTGTCGAACACGTTCCCCTGAGGGATCGTTTTTCTAAGGCAAACGATTGAAAGTTTCATTCCAACTCATAAAAACTTATGAGGAAAGTTTTTGTCTGCCTCGTAAATTATCCGGAGTCGAGGCAAGAACCGATCAACTCGAAGTTTCTGTTTACTCTTTTAACCCGCTGTCCCATTTTTCTTTGAATTTTTTCTTGAAAGAAAGCTCTTATCATTAAATTGAATTCAGACAAGAGTAGAAACTGAGTCATATACTTTTTTCGCGTATTTGTTATTCATCATTTCATAATTTTCCTTTATTAAAGTAAAAAAATAAATTGCATTGAGGATATATCGCCAAAGAGTTGTAACTTTCTACTTTGATAATTGATTTTTTTTATTTGAACTACGCATAAGTGGATTTCATCTTCATTATTCATATCAACCGATAACTGAATGAACTTCCTCATAGAACTTTTATTTGAAGCACACAGGGCATTCCAACGAAAACTTGACCGCCTGTAAGTCAGAAACGGACGTGTAATCAAAAATTTCAAAGGACACGTCAATTTTTACTTTTAAATGGGACTTATTCTGATATGGAAATCATATCCAAAATTTCACTTTCCCCACGGTCAGAAACTATCCCCTATTTTTTTCAATGGCATGGAGGTTCGAAATGATACCTACATCATTTGAAAGGTATTTTGTCCCCCTACTACTTCTGTATTTTTTTCGAAATTGATTAATTCGTTATTGAGAACTCAAATGTTTTATTTGAGAAAGAATTGAAAATCCACGGAAATTAACAAGAGTAATATCAATGGCTACATAACCAACGAATAATGTGTTCAAAATTATCTCCATCTTGTCCCCTACAGTCTACTTTCGGAAGCGTTCCTTAAAATATTGAAGATGTCCGTAGTCAGAAATCAGCATTCCCGAACAATTTCCTGCCGCAAGTCTTCTAGATTTGTAGAATTCATTCAATTAGTAGTTAACGTTTAGAAAAGGACAACACTTATTTCTGCACTGGTAGTTTTTGTTGAATCTAGATGCCGCAGAATAAAAAGTAGATAGTTGTCACTTCTTCACGAATTATTATTCAGACATCCTTGTTCACTGTGTTCCAACATGGTTTATTCTACTGAAGAAAAAACAAAACTTGTTGCATCGTATTATCGAATTAATAAATGTGCTAAAGCTACTCCAAGAATTTATAATATGAATCATCCAGACCACAACGTGAGCCATAAATACGTTAAACAGTTGAGGGATGAGTTTCGAACTTCAGTTCCTGTTCACAACAGAAAAGATGAAGTATCCCGTCCTGTCAGAAATGACGGAGTTAAAGTTGCAGTTTAAGGACACGTACAAATGGATAATCGACAATCTGTCAGACAAGTAACTAGAGCGTCTGGTGTATCAACTACTAGTGATTTCGAATTTTGAAAGCCTACAAATTCCATCCATTCAAAATAAGGCTAGTTTAGGAGATGATCCTGATCGTCGACTTCAGTTTTGTGAGGTGTTCAGCGATAAATTGACCAATAACCCAAACCTATTATATAATACATGTTTTTCAGATGAAAGTTCTACCATGTTGAATGGTGAAGTGGATATACACAATTGTCATTACTGGAGCGATGTGAATCCTCATTCGGTGATGGAAACACATTTACAAATTCCAAAAAAATTGAATGTCACAGAAAATTTCCTGCACTGACGCCTGTCGGATATATTCCAACGCCCTTCATGGTATTAGCCAGGAGAGTAGCTGTTTTATGATAGGCGTCAGTCCATTCAACCTACTGTGTAGGTATATTCGAAACTGGCTTGAACGTTTAAAGTTCATTTCTTTGAATTTGTTTACAGCCAGTCTTCAAGCACAGCCTACTGACTAATAAGAAAGTTTTTCTTCCTCATTCAGAGGAATCGGAAACATTTCGTATATGCAGTTGGTTAGTACCTCGTGTGATATGGAGATTTTGTGGTTCGCTCCAACTTAGGAAGAGGAATGAAATACTCTGACAGAATTCAAATTTTCAATTATGGAATATCATTGACGTTATTCGCCACGATGATGGCCACTATTTTGCACTGATGAGTGGCTGGTGAGCCCGAAACCGGTCTGCAAGTGTGTCCGTTCCAAACTTGAAGGTCGACTTTTTCAGTTGTATTGCCAATTGCATATGCAGGAAATCATCTGTGAAGATTCCTGCACTGTCGGATGAATCCAACGCCCTTCGTGATATCAGCCAGGGGAGTAGTTGTTTTCTGATAGGTGTCACTCCATTCATCTTACTGTGTATGTATATTCGAGACTGGCTTCAACGTTTAAAGTGCATTTCTTTAGATTTGTTTACTGTCAGCATAGCCTACTGACTAATAAGTTTTTCAATGCGTTGGATCGGCAGAAAAGGTCCAGTGGAGTGCCCAGTTAGATCACCTGATGTCACACCAATGGACTCTTTTCTGTAGGAATACTTCAAGTCAAAACTGTACTCTACTAAGTCCACAAATCTAAAAGACCTGCGACAGAAAATTTTTCGGGAATGCAGATTGTTGACTTCGGACATCTTGAATAATGTACGGAACGCTTTCGAGACTAGACTGTACTATTGTATGAAACTAAAAAGAGGTCATTTTGAACACTATCCGTTAATTGTGTTGCTATTGGCATTATTTTTGTTGATTTCCCCAATAAAATGAGCAAAAGCGAATTTTCTATTTCTTGAATGCAACGTTCAACATTTAATTTCTCAATATCTAATGAACTAATTTCAGAAAGACCTTTCCAATGATGTATCACTCGACCCCATGCCATTGAAAAAAAAAAGGACGGGTAGTTGTTATCTGCAGGGGGTATGATTTCTAAAGCAGAATTAGTCTCCCTGGAAATTAAAATTGACGTTTTCTTTGAAATTTTTTATTCGACGTCCGTTTCTGTCTTACAAGGGCGATCCAATTTTCGTTAGAACGCTCTGAATTACTGCTGGGACTGTGGGATACTCAAAATTGGAAGATAAGATAAGATAAAGAAATACTCATGAGGAATGAATATCACCAGTATACGTATTATTCAATTACTAAATCATTCGCATTTCATATTCATACAGAGGTTACGTAGCTTAGGCCTCTGTGGAAGTAGATCACTGAGGTAATCGAGATTAATGAGCGGCAGATTATGTTCATCAATATAATAATAATAACCGTCTTTATCATTTCCACATTCGAAAGAATACAATAAATATTAGAAATAAGGGTTCTTATATGGAAATGAAGGGCAAACACAACGGAAAATAATCTTTCACTTAACCCCAACAAACCTGTGTAATGATACAAGAAAAAAGAGGACATATTTCGCTAATAACTGAAGAAAAAATCATTCTTATGAAATTTGAGATTCAAGAAGATGTTCTTTGTAATATTGTCTGAATTTGTGAGCATTTTGTGTTCTTATATTATTCAGAATCGGATTGCACAGGGAACATATTTGGTAGCCAAATGACTGTCTGAAATATTTCTTTCTATAAGGAGGTACAGTCAGTAGGACTTTATTTCGAATACTCAGATTATGTTCATCTGTACGGTAGTATATTTTCTTATATTCATAAAAGAGAACTTGTTTCCTAATTACTTTATAGTAGAAAACAACAGCATGATGTTTTGTTCTACTACCCATATTCAACCACACAATTTGTTTCAATTTATGAGAAACTCTTTGTCTTATTCTGATACTGTAGAATAATTCGAGACATTACTTTTGATTTTTCAGGATTATTGAGTAGGCAGCTTTTGCAAAGGCCCCAAGATCATTATTAATAAGATTGCATTCATCATTCACAATATGGAGAAAAAACTATAGCTGAGTTGGGTATCATCAGCGTATAAATAAATATTGCAGGCTTTTATTCCAGTCACCAGATGAGAGGGGTATATAGTAAACAGAAAAGGCTTCAGTATAGGTCCCTGTGGGACACCTGCCTTGAGTTTCAAATATTCATATCTATTATCTTCGAGAACAACTTTTTTCTGCCTATTCTTGAGATAATTGCCCATCAGCACCCGTGAATTCTCAGAAAAACCTCCATGATGTAACATGTTTAGTACCAAATAGTAATCAATTATGTTGAAAGCACGACTAAAATGTAGTAAAACTAGCAGTGTGTACTGACCTTGATCAGTAGCTCTTAAGATATCATCAGTGATGTGGAGAAGTGCTGTCGTACAGCTATAACCCCTACGGAAACCGGATTGAATTGATGGTAATGAAGATGAGACTAGCTTTCTCTGGAACGTTGACAAAGTTGGCATTATTCTTATGCTTATGCTCTTGAATCGTTGAATTTATTTGGTATTTGGTAATTTATTAGGTAAAACTTTAAACGAGAGCATTTTTCCATATTGCTGGATATTTATTTTCGGTTAAATAGAACTTCACTATTTGAGTAATATACGGCACTTTATGAGGACAGCACAGTTCAATAAGTTTTATAGTGAGTCCATCACATTTCTAGGCATCAGTTTCGATCTCAGAAATCATTTCGTTAACAAAGAAGTTATCAACCTCTTCAAACTGAAATGCGGAAATATTCGAATCTGTGATGCGTAAAAATTCATGACGTCTTGATGGGGTTGGCTCAGTGAAATGGATTCAATGAAAGACATAATGATTTCACCTGGTTGCCTGAGATGATTTGGAATGCTAAAATTTTTTTCAGGCAAGAATTTGTTGGCTCTCAGTGTTTTTCACTTACCTTTGGAGGTGACATTATTAAATTGATGAAGAAAGTACGCTCTTTCCCCTTTTTTTAGACTGACTTGCCAAGTTGCCAAGTTCCCTGTATGCTCGCAAATCAATATCAGATTTTTTTCTCTTATATTTTTTCAATGCTTAATTTCTCACATTCATCATTTGTGTAGGAAACATAAACCAAGGTGCTTTAGCTTTCGTTAATATTTTGATTGGGACATGCCTATCAAATAATTCTTTTGAACAAATAATCGAATAAGATAATTTCTCATCAATGTTTTCTTGGTCATAAATTTAAAAAAAATTATGTATTGAGAAGGTCATAGTGAAATGCAGCCTCATGAAATTGTTAAAAGTTTCTATAACTTACCATTTTATTTTGTTTAATTTTAGAACATACCCTCAATTCACAAAACAATAATCAAATGACGAATATTGTATTATGTATAACACCTTTCATGAATTTACTTTCCTCTTGTAATATAACGTAATCTAATAGAGTAACAGTTGTTGCTGTTGTTCTGGCAGGTACATCTATCATTTGTGTTGAGTTGACTGATTCTAAAATTGAGTGAAATTTTCTAACAGAACTATGTTCAAAAGTTAGCAGATCTAAATTGAAATCGTCCTTACAAACTACCTCATCTATCATGGGATAAATCGAAATCAAACTATCCTCCAATTCGTCCAGAAAAATATTTGCGTTTTGTTGTGGTTTATATATCACTTCTATGCCAAATGATTTTTTCTAAAAATTATTTTCAGCCATAACTGTTCCCATATACAGTACGATGCAAATGTATGGAATAAATTCGATATTCACAAAATGAGCGTCTTTCGGAAGAAATCCAAAAACAGGTCAACTTTAATTTTTGACGGCCCATCTCATGATATTCATATGAAAGACGTTTCGTCACC
>WOGN01005677.1:0-12340 GCA_015342105.1 Leptinotarsa texana
CTTATTAGCTTGTATGAGCCTGAGGGTGGGGAACGAATAGTTCCAATAAATTCGGCACTTCTCGTTCCCCACAACGGATTCAATATCCCCGGAGCGTGGGGGGATATTGAATCCGTTGTGGATTATTATTATTATTTCATGGCAGTATGCAGACATAAATATAAAAAAGAATTGAATTGAAGAAATGTGCCCAACCGGAATTTCAATCTAGCTTTCCTGTTTGCTAGACAGGCGCAATAATCAACTACGCTATCAAAGCCACCAAAAAAAATTCGGTCATATTTTCAATCCAGTATGTTGTGTTGCTAGTGGGAAGAGTTTTTGCCTTAATCTATCTCTTGTCTAGGTAGCTGAAATTTGGTAAATATGTACTTCTTAGGTCTAAGATGCTCACAAGGGAAGGATTTTCAAATATTCCAACTGGGGCGCCTGCCGTGGGGATGAAATGGCAGCGTTTACGTATGAAAATTACCTTTTCGTCACTGTTTCTCCGTATCGCTATATTTTCGAAAGCTGAAATTTTGTATGCAGGTTCGTTTTATATTGTAGATATGCAAGGAGAAATGATTTTTGAATACTATAGCCGCAGGGGAAAAAGGCGCTTTTATCAAACAAAATTAGCTTTTCATCACCCTCCCTGCCTTTAAATTTCCGGTTGGGTGAATTCATATATAGTAGCAGCATTGCACCCGTGCGGAGCCGGCGCTAGTATGCTAGTATGTAGTATATATATATAGTATATAGTATAGTAGCGCCGGAGCCGGCGCTAGGTTCGCTAGTATGATATAAAATGATTTGAAATCTCTGAAAGGATCAAAATTGAAATGAATGGCTGAAAGTAACAGTTACATAAGGCAAAATAAAACCCTGAAATGGAATTACAATAAAATAATATACTAGCAACAATTGAAAATTGAAAAATTAAAAAGAAATGAAAACTAAAAGATTCCAAGAAAAGCTGATTTGAATCTGAATGAACATTATCATTATTATTATTAAGTTACTTATAATGCACAATCGTCTTCGGGTGATGACTAGATCATTCGAGTGCTATCACCTATCCCCTTTTCCCTCTTTCCGCTTCAACGGTTTAGAGGGGGATATCCGGTTGTTGGGGGTTGTCCCTTTTCCGGGTTTTCATATATTGCGTATCTTTATGCTAGTTTAGCTGAATGCATTGTTGGACAACATAATATATGCGGCTTATTTAACTTATCTCCTTAAACACTTTTTTTTCTCCTGCGAGTGCAGAAAATCCTATATTGGTGAAACTAAGAGGCCATAGAAATTTTGCATTGCCGAGCACAAGAAACACTCACCACAGTGGGGAGAAACTAGCAAATCGAGAATAGCAGAGCATGTTTGGACTCATCAGCATAACATCAAGTAGTCCTAAGCTAAGATCTGCCACAGGAAGGAACACTGGTTTAGGAGTAAATTCAAAGAAGCCGCATAAATGTTGTCCAACAACGCATTCAGCCAAGCTAGCGTAGAGCACTCGAATGACCTATAAATAGTCATCTTTTGGAGAAATGAGTCCAGTCGCCACCCGAAGACGAATGTGGATACCAACAATCGAAACGTCGTGGTGTAACTTCGATTGAAATCTTTCAATTTTAATTTTTTTCACGTGTTCAATTTTCAATTGTTGCTTGTATTTTATTTTATTCTAATTTCATTTCAGTTGTTTCGCTTGATATAATTGTTATTTTCAGCTATTCATTTTAATTTTGGTTCTTTCTGGGATTTCAAATCATTTTATATCAAATTAGACAATGAACGTTTGAATTAATGAAATTCACCACGAAACATTCTCAACCACCTCCGAACAAAATATCAAATTGATATTTCATTTTACAATTGCTCACATATATGATTCCATAACATAAATCACATTGCATGGATTGAAGAGCGAAACTTCAATGTCTACAATATTAACATGAAAGAGTAGATTTGTGCTAGTCAGACATAAATTAAAAAATACTTCAAATGCGAAAATGTGATCAGACTAATTTAAGATTGTATTCAACATCAATAATCCTATAGCTTGATGTAAATAATGACATTCAATAAGTCTGAAATTAGAATAAATCTACAAAAAAATTAATTTTGTTGTAAAAGAACCGTGAGGTGCCTTAAATTATATTTTTATTAAATTATTTTTATTATGGTTCCAATGGAGCAAACAGCACCTAATCAGATATTTATAACAAGCATGTTTTTTTTTAATTTCATAAACTATTATTTATTTTCCACTTTTTAGTTTGGCTTGCTATTTCATGCCCATTTGTTTTAATATAAAATATATATGCATGCGCAGACAGTGTGGTTTTGTCTAACTTGCTCTCGCACAGAGACTGTATGGGGAAATTATTCAATCCCGGTCACCCTGGTCAGGATAATGAGATAAACTCATGGAATTATTTTATTGTCACCGATTCTTGATAAGTGTACAAAGTTTCAAATCTATCTGTCCGTTTAAAGTTAGCCAAAATCGAGTCCAAGGAGTCAGTTACAAACAAACACACAAGGAACGTTAATAAAAGCGTGTTGAAAGAGGTCTAGAACGACAATTTTTTCGTGGCCTCACTCAATGCGATTTTTTTTCAGTCACTTTCTAGCATAAACACTCCAGCATAACAAAACATTGACAATTAACAACACGAGCAAAAATATCACACATTCACAGCTATCAGAGATATCTTGATATTTTGACATTGACAAGAAAATTGTAACCGAAAGGACCCAATGCTTGTCCAACAGTTGATTCATCTTCAGTGCAAATATAAATTTCTTGTGTTTCATTTTATTCACATTCGTTTGATTCATGACTCTAACTCGACACAAAGGGCTATCTATAAGAAGAAAATTAAAAGATGCTTTAGGTACTCAATGTCTTTTTCGTTACAGAAAATATTATTAGTTTACCAATTCAAACAATTTCGTATCTGCAATAATAACAAATTTATCGATGACGCGCACTTAATTTGGATCAACATGTACGAGTATGTATGTACATGTATGTACATGTACATGTATGTACATGTTGATGTATGTAGAGTTGTTCGTGACAGAAAAAATATGCCACAATTTTATAATTTACCAAAAAACCCAGATCTCAAAAAGTTATGAGTTTCTCGTTATCATTACTCTCTCAAACAATTATTTTTCTGTTTATGATTACTTCTAATTATGTAAGCAATTGGAATGCGTTGTGGGAAAATGTCTTCGCTCTTCAATCAGTGTCATCCCAATGTTAATTTATTTTGCAGATTCTCACGTTCTAACTTTCAAGAATGACAAGAAATTCCATAATTATTTCCTCCTCGTTATTCTTCATTTAGCTATGTAGACTAATTAGATAGGCAAATAATGAAATAACAATGCCCGAAGGCGTATAACGATGTTTTCAATTACTAAAGAGTGCTGTTATACTCATAAATGTACTTGGAAATGAGGAATTGAATATTTCTCATTCAGACTGACAATATCACTCACATTCATGAGGAAGTAACGAGGGTGAACTTGATGACCAACTACATACATTTTATGTTCACATCTCAGTATAACTGAGTTTACAAGTGGAAAAAAAGTGGCAACGCTGAAAAGTTCATGGGGTGTTAAATCTGAGTAACATAAAAACTAGTCGTTTCCTAATTTATCTACTATATTACTTTAAAGAATGTATCTTCCATATCTTGTGTGCCAAAAATTTCGCAAACCAATTATGTAACCCGAGTAGTTCATAAAAAATTGTTGTGCTCCGGGAAGGATTGCCAACTTCACCTTAGTTTCTTGAAGGTCGAAAGGTCAATTTATATGAACTGTTATTGTGGCAATAATAATAATAATTCATTTACTTCGTTTGTTAAAAAGTACTTAACAGTGGATAATTATGAAACATATATGTAGACACATAAAACTAGCGAAATACTACACAGTAAAATTGAGGGATATGGTTATAATTAAAAAGTGTAAAATAATGGTAATGTCAAATAGTGACAAGAGCGTTAAAAAAGACAAATACCTAACCTAAAATTCCTCAAAGATGTAACAATTTTTTTCTATGAGAGCAACAGAGAGCAGCTAAAAATATTGGCATTTGGAGCATTCTTTACCGAATCATCAAGCTTATTGTAAAATTTTACTCCAAAAAAAGTGGCTGTTTGGTATATGGTGGTTCGGTTCATAAGGGGTACTAATAAGTTTGTAGAGCGGTTCGGGTATTTATGGTGATAAGATATAAAATTATGACCATTCTTGTACATGTATATGCATAATTCATAAATATAAATACCCGCAACAGTGAGTATTTTGAGTTCTTTGAAAATGTTTCTACACGATTGTCTCCATCCCATACGAGCAATAGTTCTGATGACATATTTCTGTAGTGCCCCAGTTCAGTATTCCATATCGTATATGACAGTGTATTGATCCATAGTACAGATTCAACAAAACTTGTTAACTGCAATGGTTTGACATACATCTTAGCGCATAGCAATTTCTGCGGAGTTTATTGCAAAGAGTTTCAATGTGAGAGATCCAGGTGAGCTTGTAGTCAATCCAATCATCTTTGTTTTTGAACAAGACTCAACATACAACTCCTCTTTCTCATAAATGCTAAAATTTTCCTGAGCAGAATTCAGCGAGAATTTTATCAATGATGTTTTCGCGATATTCAGTGATAGTTGATTTTTTTGCTCATGTTACTACCTGTTTATAGACATTCTCTGTTTTCTATGCAAGTACTATTGCATTGCTCTCCTTGACGAGGAAGTTGGTGTCGTTTGCATAAGCAACCACATGAACTGCAACAAGTCATTCGCGTATGTCAGAACC
Source organism: Leptinotarsa texana (assembly GCA_015342105.1). Lineage (NCBI taxonomy): Eukaryota > Metazoa > Arthropoda > Insecta > Coleoptera > Chrysomelidae > Leptinotarsa > Leptinotarsa texana. The sequence continues at coordinate 4,840 of WOGN01005677.1, forward strand.
AATAAGGGACCAAGAATTGAGCCTTGTGAAACACCCTGTTCAATGGTTGCTGACTGACTCACAGTTTTTCGAATCACTACTTTTTGGGCACTGCCATGCAAATAAGACTTCATTAATTTCAACGCGGTTCCCCTCACGCCATAACGTTCAATTTTCTGAAGTAGAAGTATGTGATTTACACTATTGAAGGATCTGGAGAAGTCAATAAATAAACCACAGATACTTAGTTTGCCATCAAGAGCATTTATGACGTGTTCGTGGAATTCATACAGCGCCGTTTCAGTACATTTGTTCTGGGTGAAAACATGCTGATTTGGTGAAAATTGTTCCTTAGCATTGACAACATTATAGTAATTGTTTTTTAATATGCAGCTCAAAAATCTTTGAAATGCTTGGAAGCAAGCTTATTCCTCGATAACGGGAAATGTTCCTCGTTCCATCGACAAATTCAAGATGTATGCCAAAGGCCAAAGGTACACATACCTGAAAAACACATTTTTTCAAAAATTTATTTGAGATTTCGTTGTGACCACGTGATATTTTTCAAAATTTTTACAAGGTGTACAATTTCATGCTTAATTATAGGATTCAAAAAAATCTAGTTTTGGCATACTTTTATGTTACTTTCCAAAATTATTTGTAATTATTTTCAAGTTTTTCTCTTATAACTCTCTGTTATTTGCCTACTAATGTCTACATAACGCTCATCAGCTCTTGCGCAGTCTGAGTATAGGGACCCTAAGTTTTGCAATTCTTGATGTTCATTTTGACTCATTTTCCAAGGAGACTTTGAAGTTATTTATATTATTTTCTGAAAACACTCTACCGTAGCTTGAAACGTTTTTTACCTGTTTTTCACTTCTTATAGTCCTAATTCAAATAATTTGGGCAAAGTGATCAAGAACATAAATCAGTTGATTGTACCATATGTTAGAGCTGAGAAATTAGAGAAGCTCATCATGGACTTTTCCAAGCTTTTCAAATATAGGCAATACACTGATTAAACTGAAGAGGTTATGGAATTGAAATCCACACTAATCGACAAGTCGCTCATCATCTGAGCATCAAAAGCAAGACAAAAATATAATTTCATCGATTCTCTACATCTCTACTATCAGACAGCTAGGAATTTTAACTATATCGAACCTGTAAGATCGAGAAGACATGATCCGATTTGAGTAGACCCTCGTGCGATGATTGTTTAGTTCATGAACTGATTCACCATGCCAATAATCTGAGAAAAACGATTAATTTTCCAGAATAATTATATTACTCGACCGCCCTCCCAGCCAAATTGCCCACTATAAAGCTCTCAAAAATAAGCTTTTCAGAAGTATATCCTAAGGGAGTAGCAACCTTGAAATGAAGTACATGAAGCGTGTACCAAAAAGCGTGTTAACAAACTAAGTCGGTCCAGCAGTATCTTATCTTCAGTAAATATTTGTTTTTGAAACGTTAGAAGGTTGAACACAAAAAAATCGAAACTATTTATATTCTAGTGCTACGAGTGCCATTGTCTTAGTCAAAATATGACTGACGAGTGACACCAAAAGGTCTGAGTTTTTCTCAAGTGAAATACTATAAACATCAATGTGATGGAAATTTCTTCATTACCCATACCAATCGTGGCGGAGGAGTTTTACTCGCATCATCTAAGACTGAAATCCACTTCAATGCTTTTGATTTGACTTATTCAAATTATTCCATTTGGAACGGAGGTGAAATATCTTGGCATTGTCCTTGATAAAATACTCACCTGCAACGCTCACTTGGAAAACGTTTTACACAAAGTCAGACTGTACTTATGGATATGTCGAAGGATTTGTGGTGCCAAACAAATCCATTGGATTATGTGATGAATATCAGGTCAATGATCACTTATAGTGCAATTGCCTGGTGGCCGAAGGGTTTACAGAAAATGGCCCAGGCGAAGCTCTCTGGCTTACAGAGAGATGCTTGTCTGGTCATTAGTGTTGCCATCAGTACCACACCGTCAGCGGAGATCCTTCTAGATCTAGCTCCTCTCCACATTTTTCTGAAGAGAGAGGCTAGATGGACTGCATATAGACTTGTGCACATTGCCAATTGCACAAATCAATTTAATGCAAAGTGCTACAGACTGTTGGTTGACACTGGAAGTGACAGCATTACGAAAATGACCTCTGACTTCATGCCTCCAACTGACTACTACGAACTGCCTTATAAAGTACTGTTCCCTAGTAGAGAGGACTGAATTCTCCAGGAAAAAGAAATATTGAGAGCAGATAGTTGTTGGTTCACATATGGATCAAAAACGCCTTCCGGTTCTGGTACAGGTGTTTTCAGGACGGAAATATCAACCTGCTTAGAAACATATGCGACTGTATTTCAAACGAAAATTTACGCTATCGAATTATGTGCGGAGAGGTTGGAAGAATTCAACCTCATACACAAGTTAATAAAAATATCTTCGGACAGTCAAGGGGCGCATGAAGCTCTTGGCTCTGTAGGAGCCAAAAACGACTCTCCCGATAGGATGACTTAAAAGATTGTCTTTGGTCTGGATTCCTAACCTTACTGATCAGGAAGGCAATGAGGCTGCTGACTCCCTCGCGAAGGAAAGTGCTGCAAGCAGCTTCATCGGACCAGAACCTGTGATTGGCATCGCTTTAGACTTTGCCAAACAAAGATTGAACACCTAGGTGGCAAGAAGATTTATGGACTTCTGGCAGTATCTTCCAGGATTGGCTCACTCCAAGGCGTTTATCCACCCTTCGAAGCTTGATACCAAACAGTTGGACTACAGTAGAGATGAACTACGGTGTTTAACAGGCCTTCTTACAGTTCAGTGTCATGTGAATCATGGTATGCAGAGACTTGGACTGTCGGAAGACAGTGTGTTGCCTCTGTTTGGAAAATGATGCAATAGCAGAGTACATACTTTGTGCCTGCCCCGTTGGGGACCGAATCAGGTTTTTAGAGTTCGGCAGAGCCGTACTCTTACCATTTGATCTGAAAGATCACTTACTATACAAACTATCCGAGAGAGAACAGATTTGGGCCAGTCAAAGCGATAGGAGATTTCGATATTTTTAATTTTACTTGTGTTGGTTCTCAGACCCTGATTCAGTTTTTAAAAACTTTCTTGGATATCATGAATACCCTTCAATTCAGTATATTACTGACATGAAAGGCTGATTGATCTAACGATCAGTGATTTAGATCTCAACGTCTCTAGAAAGTTATTGCCACTGATAGATAAATAGTCTTATCATCCGGCTGATCATCAACTTGAATGTGAAAGGAAATATATCTCATTCGAGCTTTTCCTCTTACTGTCAAAATAAACTCTACAATTTCAGAAAGGCAAACTTCCAGTAATTATATCACCATCTCCTCACTATTGACTGGCTTTTTTTGGATACGTATAATAATGTATTCGATCCAAATTGGAATATATCACTTTGATTATACCATATTGAAAATTTGGAGAAAGTACAGACACGGTTTTAGAAGTTCGGAGGTAACTAGTAACCACTCGGCTATATTAGAGTAAAGTATCCGGCGGAAAGTCATCTTGGTTTCAAACAAGTTGGAGCCTAGCTCCCTTACCCTTAGGACTGATAGTAAAGTAGCCGTATGTGGAATACTGCCTAAAATGTGGAATACCTTCTTTGCGGCAAAAGTAATATTGCTCTATCTTCCCATACAGTAATCAGAAGCTATTTCTATTATGTTTCACCCCCCCCTTCAACACCATGAATCATTTCGCAGATGTCGATTGCCAGTATTGGTTCGAACACATAGTGTAACCTTCGCTATATTTTTGTACGTGTTTAAATAAACTTCTATTGTGACTCCATTTATAGACATTTTTGCAAGATTCCTGTATAGGCGTGAATGTAGGTAGTAGTTGATTCTAAAATATTTTTCATATTTCATTATTATTTTGTTTTTGATGTTTTACAATTTTTTATAAATATTCCAAAGGTCGGTATTGTAGATACCAGGTAGGGTCTGAATGTGCAATATTCCACATTAGAGGCTTCTTTTGAAAATATTTTTTACTTTTCAGAAAATGCCTCTGAGAAATGAAAAAGAACAGAAATGGACTAAAGAAAACATGAGAATGGCAGTACAAGCCGTACGGAGAAAAACAATGGGATATTTAGCGGCTGCTAAACATTACAACGTACCACGCTCTACATTATTTCGGTACTGTAAGAATGATAATGTTGAACTCATTAAAAAGAGACCCTGGAAAGAAAACCTGTTTTGACTCAAGAGCTGGAAACCAAACTGGTGGAATACATTCTGTTACTGGAGAAAAACTTTTTTGGATAGACCTAGGCGGGACCTATGCTCTATTGCTTTTCAATTTGCTAGGCAAAATAATCCGACAAAACCATCTTCTTTGCTCCACCAAACAGCAGGAAGAAAGTGGATGAAGCGTTTTCTTCATAGACATAAGGATCAAATCAGTTTGAGAAAACCTTCGGGTACATCAACTTAATGGGCTGCCGGAATCAACAAAAAAAGGGTAGATGAATTCTTTGATTTACTTGAAACGATTTTTGAAGAAGAAAAGTTTACTGCTAGCCAGATTTTTAATGTGGACGAATGTAGTATTTGTATTGTACAGTCGAAGTGTTCACAAGTAGTAGCATTGAAAGGAAAACGTCAGATGGGATGCCTCACTTTTGCAGAAAGGGGTCGTTAATAACTGTTGTAATGTGTATGAGCGCAGAAGGGAATTTTGTTCCACTTTTAATTATATTGTCGCGAAAAAACTGTAAGGAACAATTGACGAGAGGTGTTTCACCTGGGACTCTGTTCAAATTTCACCCGTCTGGTTGGATACAGACTGATCTTTTTACAGCCTGGTTTGACCACTTTATTGAAAAAGTTCGTCCATCTGAAAATAATCCAATTCTTCTTCTATTATGAGACATAATACCCATACTAGGAATACTAGGAACCTTAATGTTGTCTGTCGTGAAGGCTAAAGAAAATTTTGTGCCATTTCCTTGTATTTCCCCGCACACATCTCATAAAATGCAGCTCCTTGATAAAACAGTGATGGAGACACTGAAAACATTATATAATGAATAAATTAGAATATTGTTGAGAATAAATCAACGTGCTGTCAATCACTTTGATGTCTGCGAACTTTTTGACCGGGCTTACTTAAAAGTTCATTCCGCCGAACGAGTCTATTATTAAGGGTTTTGCTGTTACAAGGATTTATCCGCTTAGAAGAAGTGTTTTTACTGATGAAGATTTTTTGGCAGAGTCACATCATGATGATGTAGTTCAACAACCGCTTGCAGATCTTAATCGCGAAAATAGAAAAGGAAGGCAAAACAATTTTTGATGCAGGACCAGATTGCAGTGAGGTGCAAAATAAACCAAAAATATAAAAGCAGCTGCAAATTCTCGTTAAACGTCAAAAAAGAGTTTCATCTTCATCGAGCTCAGAATCTAACATGAGTAATTCATTGCCAAATTCTTCAGGCGATGACTTAAGATTTTCAAATGATACTCGCGGAAAAATATGGGTTATGTGTGCCTTGTGAAACTGCTGGGCACACGAAGAATGTGCAGATGCCAAGAAAGACCCTAACATCTGCGATTTTTGTTCTTAGTTATTTTGTTCTGAGTTATTATTGTTGTTTCTGCTCTTTATGTTCATTTATTGTTTTGTTTTTTCGTATTTTATAATAAACAAAAATTAACGTATGTTATTTTCCAATAATCTTTTGCTTTACTTAAAAAAACAAATTATTTCAATATCAAGAATATTATTACCTATTCCACATTGGTGTATATTGGTATTCCACATTGAGCACCCATTTTTCAGCTAGATAAAAAGTGCACTTTATTTTTAAGTTGTTTTTCATAAATTAATTGTTTTTTTATAATTTTTATTATTTCAGTTTTGTATTTATAACACTTCATGCTATCTATATTCCAAAATGTGGATAATAATGTCAAAGTTTTCATTTTTATTTTTCCAAAAAACAAAACAGTATTTCACAATCGGCTACTTTATAAAGTATCGGGCTACCCTCTCAAGAGATGCGTAGATCAATGTCAATTATAATTTTGTTCAGCAAAGTCATGGACTAATCCGCCTAACACAGTAACGTTTTGAAGCTGGCACTATTGGGCTTGAAATCTTTTAATTTTTATTTCATTGTATTTGTTCAATTTTCAATTTTTTGCTTAATTTTGATTTTGTTGTAATTTTATTTCCGGATTTTTTTGCTTAATATAACAGTTATTTTCAGCTACTCATTTTGATTTTAAATTTTAATTGTTCTTTCAGGGATTTCAAATCATATTATAACATATGAACTTAACAACTTCAAAAAAATAACTCATAATTTCAACCGCTGTAACTCAATAACTGATCAAATAACGAATTGTGATACTAGTTGTAATTATTTTTACTTAAGATTACTTTTGAGATATGTTAAAATCGAAATTGGGAGCTAGTGGCGGTTGATAACTGATACATCACGATTATAATTTTGGATTATCGCATCGAGGCATAGAGGCATCGAGTCGTGATTATCCTGAGTTGAGAAAAGGTTGTCTACTTTGTTATCGGATAATTCCACATCTATTTCTATAACAAACTGTGCCTCAGCTGCAAATGTTAATTGCAGCTCAGACATGAATCCAAATTTCATGACCTGAGAATTCTATTTTCAATTTTTGAAACGCCAAATTACAGTTCAAGTGGAGTGGGACAGATATTCCTCCCGCTACAGGAGAATAATACCACCAATAGGCTCTCTTAACACGTAATCCGCCCGAGTTGTCGGGGACTTTCAACCGCTCTTAGGATGAGATTCTCATCCAACGAGTTCAGTGCTGTAGTATCGTAGTATCGAAAGATTTGACGGTACCACAGGCATCGGATTAGTTATAATAAACGGTCGGAAATTGATATTCACTGTTGTTATTATTGTTTTTAGTTTTGTAGTTGGTTATTGTTGTTTGTTTGATTATTAAGTGATTAGAAAATGGAAGATGTAAAAAAGACATTATTAAAGAAGTCAAGAAATGATTTCCAAAAGATCCCGAAAGGTAAGTAAGTAGCAAAAATATGGCTGGAAGTATTCTGCAGACCTGATTTGCTTAACAAATTAGAAGCAGTGTTCGAATGCAATTTTAGGAACCTATGGGCAGACGACACACCATTACTAGATTTGGCCATCGCTTCTACTTCAACGTCATCCCCAAAATCTTGTTTTTTGTTTTTTGTTATTTCACATTATTACTTATTTGCAGCACATTATATTATATGTATCAACATTATAGAAAAAATATTCAAAATAAAAAAGGAAGAGAATGAAACAAAAAGAAAATACACATTTAAAACTGCGCTGAACATTTTTTAAATGGTCAACGGCTGGATTTTTTGCTCGGGCATTTTTTATATGAGCTCACGCCTATGGTAAAAGAACGAAATCGGCTCCGCACTTCGTTTCGAGGTCACCGAGAACTATATGAA
>WOGN01005679.1:2262-13012 GCA_015342105.1 Leptinotarsa texana
AAAAATGAACTTTTCACTACTTTTTTGCATAATGGAAATAATAGTAATTTTAGTAAGCTCTGTATGATATGTAGTAGATTTCTTGGTGTTATTTGAATAAATCGAGTTTGTCCAAACTATCATCAAAATATCAACTTTTCATGAATTGAGAGTACTGATTTACTTAATTTCAATTAAGGCTATGTTTTGGACCATATTTAGCACAATTTATTTTTTATCTCGAAAACAGATAAAGATAGGTATAGGACATTATCAACAAAAATAGATTAAAATACTAGAGCAATTCTAAAAATGTATTAATATACGGGGTGTTCCATTCAAAAAAATGAAGTTGCTAGGACTTTTTGATGGAAGTGGCAACGCCGCAATGCTGAAAATATTTCAGATTGATAAAACAGGTAACGAAATGTGAGAGGCGGAATTTTCAGAAAAATCATGTTTTGCGTTTTCCAGAAACGTCTAACCTACCATCGACCGTGTATCACGCTGTATATAGTCTATTTGCCTTTTCACAAGCTACACTTCCAGTCCTATGAAATTCATGTAGCAATCGTTGGAGAGACAACTTGTTTGGATGGATTGATATGTGATAATATGATTATAATATAGTCTATTTGCCTTTTCACAACCTACACTTCCAGTCCCACGAAATCTGTGTAGCAATCGTTTGAAAGACAACTTGTTTGGATGGGTTGATATGTGATAATATGATTATAATATAGTCTATTTGCCTTTATATAAACTACACTTTCAGTTTTACGAAATTCATGTAGCAATCATTTGAAAGACAACTTGTTTGGATGGATTGATGGATTTGTGGGACTTTCAGTCCCACGATATCCATGTAGCTCGTTTGAAAGACAACTTGTTTAGATGGGGTTGATATGTAATGATATGATTATATAATATAGTCTATTTACCTTTTCACAAGCTACGCTTTCAGTTCTACGAAATTAATGTAGCAATCAATTGAAAGACAACTTGTTTGGATGGATTGATATGTGATAATATGATTATAATATAGTCTATTTGCCTTTTCACAAGCTACACTTCCAGTCTTACGAAATTCATGTAGCAATCGTTTGAAAAACAACTTGGTTGTTTGGTTCCTGTCTGGATATTTTTGGGCATAGACTCTCGATGCCAAACCCCTCACCAATCACTAAAATCATATCTATCCTCTCTTGAATGGAATTTGTTTTCATTTTCAACGAGAATGATTCAGTGAATGTTTTGAATGACTGTCAATAACGACTCTTTCAACAAGTTGAATAAATGTCATTTCAAAAAGCTATCTTGATTCAAAGAATGTACTGAAATAAGAACTACTATTGGAAAAAATATAAAAAACACCAAATGAATTGACAGCTAGTCTAATTTCGTATTTTTCATACCAAATAAATACAGGGTGTTTGTTTGTCCATGTTTGAAGGGATGGACGAAAGCTCTTGGATATCATCAGTCTTCAAATTTTTTATTTTTGAAAATGAGCATTGCCCTGTATAAGGTGGATACGCTCAAACCGGTCTTTAGTGAATGATTATGCGATTTTTCATTTGTCTGAGCTCTATTCGAGCTACTACCTCGAACCTCAAGATCATACTTTTCATGTTGAATATTAATCAAATTAAACACAAATTATAAAAAGGAAGTATGTTTGAGTATGGTGGATGACGAAGACAGATTTCACAAAGCAAATTCGTGGACGATTCCCTAAGGGATGAATGGTTCAAACATTTTCATTAAAACTTTCAGCAGCTGAACGGAAATATGATAGCATTTTCTCTTTCTACATGACTGTGTTTTTCACAGAATTTGATGAATAAACGTATTATTCGTTTTACCATTGTTGTTCACTGTTTTCATAAGTAAATATAACAACCATTAAAAAACATTACCAATAAATCGATTTCACTGATAATGAATTCATCAAAAGTAATCAAATAAATATTGAAAACAAATTTGCGTACAGCACTGACACCTGCTGGATTCAAACCAACGCCCTTCGTGGTATTGGCCAGGGGAATAGTTGTTTTCTGATAGGTGTCACGCCAATAATCTACTGTGTAGGTAAGTCGGAACTGACATGAACAAATCGTTCTTTCAGTTAATTTCATTTAGAGGCAGTCTTCAAGTATGCCCACTGAATATATGTGAAAATTCAAAGTTCTTTCTCCCAGAAAATTTGGCTACACAACAAATCCCCACAGTGAAAGCTATCCTATACATGAAAGAGAAAATACATCAAGCTCTATGAGTGAAAATTGGTGATGACTCAAGTAACTCAAAAATCATTGAGTACGGAATACCGCAAAGCACAGATCTGGGTCCGGTGTTATTCAACATGTATGCGAATGAACTGTTCTTAGTACATTGTAAAGAAATAATGAAGGAATTATTTTTCATCAAGAAATGAAAAATACTACAAAAATACTTTTTAAATTTATTGAAGATTACTTTGATAACAAACTAACAGTCAACTTTGCAAAAACTCACGTTTTTCTCTCCAGTTGCCACAAAACTAGTTTTTCACCAACTAGAAATGGATAAAGATGAAAAAATATTTAGATTGCACTCAGCGACTGTAATAAAATACCTACGAATATATCTAGACACACCTTGGATGGGATTATTATATGTGACTAGAAAACTCCAAACCATTTCTCCTCGTAGAAATGTTCCATTGATTTTCAAAAAAATGATCTTATACCCATCTTAACCTTCAACTATTCATAAAGACACTGATTCTCAATTATTTGATATTCCATATGGAGCAAGACACACTAATGCTTCGAATCGTTTTTCCTGAAAGCTGAGGATGCAAGTAACTTTCAAAGTGGCTTGCAGACTTGAACTAAGGTAATTTCAAAGATGAGATGATGAAACATTAAGAGTCAGGGATAAGAAAAGAGCAAGAGCTCTTACAACCAGAACAACCACTGTAAAAGATAGTCTGGTTGTAGAAGCTTCGGTGTTTTCGATATATTATCCGGTTTCTTGAATCACTTGAAACACATATCATTTTTCAGATTACGGAGAAGAACTATATCAGGATAACAGGCCTCTATATATGTAAGTGATGAAAATGATAAGTTCCAATACATGTTTACCTCTTTTTCTGTCATACCTTCATCTCATATCGAGACTTGCTGGACTCGTCACTGGACTACAGTGTTGTGATACACCATTGACAGACCAAGATGATTCTTTTAGTGTCTCAATGATTCTAAAAAATATCCTGTACAGTTATCATATGGACTATCTTCTGAACTGATATCAACTCGACAACAGAGTTCTTATTATTTCGTTCAATGTAAAAATGCAAGACACGTTTCTCAGCCGCTTCAGAAACGGTTCAATTCCTGCTTCTAGTTGGTCATAGACTATGCGTAGACAGTAAAACAGTAGAACAAACGAGTTTGTACAGTATTTCTATAGTTCACTCGACTATTTCGAAGGAGTAGAGTAAGACCAAGCATATACATATCAGCAAATTTTTCCCAAACATTTTTGATGATTAGATCTGTTTCTGCTGATACAGTATTTTTCCCTATTATATACAGGTGATCTGAAAATTTTTCGAAGTATTTTTATCATTTATCATTGTCATCAATACAGTATATGCATAACTAGCGACCCGACCCGGGTCCGCATGGGAGCAATGCTATTAGTAAATATGAATGCACTCACCAGAAATTGAAGGTCATGGAGAAACAGTGATGAAAATGTAACTTTATTTTATTAACGCGCATTTTCCTTCGTGACTGGGCACCAGTTGGTGTATTTAAAAACCATTTTTTATTGCACATATGCAACATATGAAGAAACTACATACGAAATTTCAGCCTACAAAAATATAGCGATACAAGAGAACAGTGATGAAAATATAATTTTCATATCGGAAAGTGCCTCTTTTACTTTTACTTTCTCAGTGCGCATCTGGGACCCAAGAAGCATCTATACACCAAATTTCAGCTTCCCAGGCCCCATCGGTACGGAAAAACAAAGATGAATGCGTGAGTATCAAGTGAGTGACTTTCACATTATTTATAAGTATAGATAAAAGTAATTCAAGTCACCTGATGTTGAATATACGCAAATACCCCTTCTCACGAAAGGAGATAATATTGATCTTTCCATATTATATCGATAATACGAATCTGAGCCTTTCAAATTGAATGGCTGTTTCGATGTTATTTGTTTTTGCAGCCCCATAAGACAAACAATATGCTTTCTTTTGTGTCCTAACCTAACCTACTGTGTCATGGTTCTGTGTCGATAGAGAATTTTGATTTTTTGACTCTTTTCCAGAGCGCTGCTGAAATATCACGAAAAATCCACCAGTCATTTGGCAATGGTAGTGTTCGACGTTAGTTTATTAAATCTCGTTACTGAGCCTCGAAGTGGTCGACATACAGTAATTCAGGGCAGGGTTTGGAGGACTCTGGTGGAGACTGATCCCCCACAAGAGGTGCGTAGCCGGGAGGAAGAACTGTGCGTCAGCTCCCATGAGGTTTTGATCGTTTAAAAAGTTTTGGAAAGGTTAAGAAGTGTGTGTCCCACTATTTGAAAGGTGAACAGGTCTATTTCGATCTTTTTTTGGATCGAATCGTCACGTGTAACAAAAAGTAGATACCCACGACAACAGGAGACGTTCAAGACAATGAAAGGACACCAACGAGCCACCCAGCTACTTCCTACAGACGGAAACCCACTAAAAATAGATCATGTATGGTGGTCAGCGGCTGGTGTAATGTACGAAAAATTGCGTCAGCATCAGCGGCAACTGATTAGCATGAGAAATCTTGCTTCATGACAACACCCGTATGCACAAATCATTAATTAAAATTCAAACGAACTGAGCGTCGTAACTTTGCCTCACCGACTACCATCTTTTCAAGCACTACGATAACTTTCTCACTAGCACTTTTGCCAATAAGGACCAGGCAAAAACGACCTTCGTCGACGTCATCGAAGCACAAATTTTTTATGATGACGCAATTATTTGACGTATGTTATATTGGCGAAAGTTCATTCATTCAAATGACGCTTATTCCGATTGAATTGAATGAGAATTTACTGAGACTTAACACTTGAAAGTACGTATGAAAATTAATAAAACGTTTGAAGCAACCTGATACGTGATGTGGGACCAAATCCTTACATCTAGAATATCATGTTTGGTTCAATTTCAATCCATAGAGAAAAATTTGCCAAAAATTACACAACGATTTCATATGGTAAAGAGCTGAGGAAAAGGAAAAAATTTAAATTTTGAAAAAAAAATTAACAGCATCAATGTACAATGTATCTGAAGGAACTGAAAAATACTGTAAATGAAGTTATAAAGTTTTTCCGACATTGGTGCAATGCTAATAATTTGATAGTGAACATTGAAAAAACTGTATATATTTGTTACGGTAAAAGTAGATATTGCAGCAAATGTACGCATTTTCAGATGAATGTGCGCATTTGCCTTCTCGTTTGAGTAATGTGCATTTAACTAACAATCACAATTTCAAAAAAGGGAAATGTACATTGAAGTCACAATGACCATGTCATTTTGGTAAATCTGAGCATACAAAATATGATATCGCAAGTGCTGGTAATGTGACTCAAGTGGTCAGAAGGTTCAAAATATGTTCAACTGATGAAAAATAGAGCTTTTAATGGGGGTATAAAGCTTTATTCGAAACAAGAATAAAATTGGGTTTAAAAACATCAAATTAACCTATGGAATCTGTTTAACAGATGGAAACCGAAGAAGAGTTAGAGCAAGTACTACAAGGAGTACACACAGCCAATTCACCAGATAGCAAAGTCCCAGAAAACGATAAATTTTCCATTGAAACTTTAGATATAATTTTTGATGATGGTTCATTAAAGATGGAAGTTTTTAGTTGAATTCTGTTCTAAACGAGAGGAAAATTTTAATTGAGAATACTCGAAAGAAAGCAAGAAAAAAATTAAGAAAATCAAGCTATCAAAATGTGTAATCTTTCGAAAGAAAAATTTCCTGCCGCTGTGATTGGTGACAATGTTAGAGTTTCCATTCCAGACGTTGATCGTGGTAAAACGGATCCAAAATATTTGATTTGCGTTGTTTTGCCTAGAGATGACGAAAAAAATGTATATGAATTGGAAACTAAACAGGGAGTTTAAAAATAATCTTATTCTAGGCCATTTGCTAACAAAAGTTTATAGCATACGAAGATGTTCCTCAAGATGCTGAGAAATCGGTAAGAGAAATTATAGGAATGCAATCCCTTACTAGTGAACCAAGTTTTAAATGATGCATCTGTAAAGATGCATCATTTCAAACCTTGTCCACCAGTAAGGTGGACAGTTGTGAAAATGCTAGAATATTATGTAATTCCAAGTGTCACAATAGCAATTTTTGCGCAAATAACTACTTTGTTTATTATGAAATTTCTATATGTTCCTTTATAGTTTTATGAAATTCAACTGTTACAATAAAGAAGGTATGTTATTATTATTATTTTTTTGATGGTCATCGTATTGGTCCTGAAAAACTAGGACGAAAATTGTATTTATGAATATTGGGACAAAACCTACGATATATTATATAATATGCGAAAAAAAGTATATTTCGTTTGTCATTTACATTTTTCAGTTAAAATAATTTTCGTTATTAAAACCTTTTACATTATGTTTATTCAAATAAATATTTGTTCAATTTATTTATATTCCAACTTTTCTTAAAACATGAAGGTGAGAATATACATTTACCAAAACGTGAAGGCAAGGGTACACATTTGCCGGGAAATGTACATATACATTATATTCAGTTTAATACCTAATTTTTTGGAAAATGTACACATTTTACGGTAAAAGTGTACATTTCCCAAGAGTGTACATTTACCGTAACATATTCAATTTGAATGCAGAAGAAACAGTCTCAGTTCTTCTCTTGCCGTAATTCAGAACTCAGAATCGACCAAATTCTTAGGACTTCATCTAGATCAATATATATATGATGGGACAACCATCTTCAACACATACAAAAAAAAATAATTCTGGATTCTTTGCTATACTGAAGCTAAAAGAAACAATGGATAAAACCGTTCTATTACACATGTACTATTCACTAGTATACTGCCACCTCACATACAAAGTCATTCTATGGGGAGATTACACTAAAGCTGAAAGAATTTTTGTCTGACAAAAACGCATCCTGAGATAGCTGCAAGACTATATTTATTGACAACAAAATATTGACTTTGTTTTGCATATATATCTATAAAACATTAAGTTATGTAAAAGAAAATATAAATTCATTCAAGAGAAACTCATCCTTTCATAATTATCCAACTCCAACAAAAACTTCAAATGAATTGAGCGTTATTCAACATAAATTAACGAAATTAGAAAAAAGTCCAGGATATGTCGGAGCTAAGTTTTTAACAAACTACCAAGCAGCATACAGAACATGAGTTTCGGAAAGTACAAACAAACAATTAAGAAAATTATCTTGGCAAAAGCATATTATTCGGTTAGAGAATTCCTCAATGACTCGTTAGGATGAATCAATATAAATGGCTGCTGTTGCAGTTACGAATGAATGAATTTGAATTTTCGAATTATACCAAGACACTGAAATAAATATTATTCGGGATATGGAAATACATAAATACATCACATTGGAAGGGAAAAAACTTCTGAATTTACCGAATTTTTGGAGAAATAAGTCGCTGGTGCTCTCTCTCTGAGACTTATCATGGAAAACTTTTTTTTGATACCTTGACCCGTTCAAAATCTAAGAGTGAGATGAAATGATATTTCAGAAGAATAAAATGATCTGAGCATGCTTCTGAATTTATGTTAAGTTTACAAATCCTACCTAACAAAACAAAGTAATGGGGCACAGGAAACTCTAAAGTTACATATATTTACTTGAGAGTTCTGTTAGATCAAAATCCACTTGGTCGCATTATACGGCCTTGTTCATTCGAAACAGAAGTGAGCAACTTAAATCTAGTTTCGTGTTAGATCATCCCAGCGTGTTATTCTAATTCGTTTCTGAGGAACTTGTAGGAAGAGGTAAATCACAACTTCTAGAATATCTAGATGAAACCACGTAGTGAAAATAAGAAGATGAATAATAATTATGCACTGTTGAATGCGTAATTTCACTAGGAAATAAATAGGTACTGAGTTGTTCAAAAAACCTTGCTTGCGATTAAGATACAGATACTAACTTCATGGATCTAATAATTTGCCAGATATATTTTCTATCAACAACTGTCATAGTTTGACGATAATCGATCATTAACTATTGAAGTATTTTGAGGACATTTCGAAATTGAGAATTAATATATTCCGAAACAAAATCTCTTTCTTGATTCACGATGAACTGGAAGGGTATGTTGAACAAAAGATCATAAAAAACTTTTTCAGTTAGAAAAAACTACCTGAATTCTTGGAAACTTTCATTCCATGAACCTTTTTCAATAATATTTTCATATATTTGTTATTCTTGAGGATCTTCCATTATTTCTCGTTTGTAACTCCAAGAAGACTTCACTTCTTGAGCTGGAAGTTTCATAAAAACAATAATAAGGATGTCACGTTGAGTTTCATGAATTGTGAACCCGTTATTATTGATAATATTCGAAAGTGATAAATGAATAGTTAAAAAATTTGTAGCAAGTACGGTTTTCTCTAAAAAATGGAAGTTCTCTCAGGCAAAGGGTTTTAATGCTATAATAGCTTGGGATTCATTGAACCATTCTGAAGCAAACTTTCGCAGTTTGACAATTAAATCCTTAAATACACAATATTACCTATACTTAATGTCATATAGAAAGGTTATTCAAACCTGTACCTGAAATAACAAAAATGTTACCTTCGTCATCAAGATACCAGAACAATAATTTGTCAACTTCCATGATATATCAACATTACTGATTATTGACCCAAAAACACTACTTGTGTAATTTTAAAGGGTCATATTTCTAGAAGTAAAATTGAGTTACACGAAAGAAAAATTCTTTCGAAACAAATACTTTTACATGAACACTGAATTATATAGACAACACTTTTTTCTACTCCCAATTATTGCTCCCAATACCATATTTTGAGTAGTCCAAATCTATACAGTATTGATTAGAGTTTTTCAAAAGTAAATTTTATATGAGCCTCCCATCTCGAATGCCTATCGATATACATACCTAGGTATTCAAATTCTTTCACAGGGTGAATTTCCATTACATCACCTTGAGTGTTGATAATTTTATTGCTTCTAAATGAACAATATAATGCAGCTGAAAGGCAAAAAGTTGTTTTTCTCTAGATTGCTTGTCAGAAGACAGTGGTGGTCTAACAATTCTTTCACTAGTTGAAAGTCTTTTTCAACCTTTTTTAAGCATGTCCAAGATCTCGCCCTCACTGTGCAATTTGAATAAATCATCAATATGAATGTTGAAGAATGAACAACCCAATACTGTGTCTTGAGGAACACCACAATTATCTTGCTTAACTTTTTAAATCTTTTTTTTGAAACGAGCACACTTGCAAAATTGAAGGTCGACTCTTTTAGTTGTATTGTCAATTGCATATGCAGGAAATTTTCTTCGAAGATTCCTGCACTGACGTCTGTCGGATATAATCCAACACCTTTCGTGGTATTAGCCAGGGTAGTAGTTGTTTTCTGCTAGGCGTCAGTCCGTTCAACCTACTGTGTAGGTTTCGAGACTGGCTTGAACATTTAAAGTAACTTTCTTTAGATTTGTTCACTGCCAGTCCTCAAGCATAGCCCACTGACTAATAAGAAAATAATACTAGTATTTTTCGTTCGTTTTTGTTTCAAGCTCACTTGAATAAAATATCCTTGAGTTTTTAGTTCGATGTCCTTTAAAAGCGTGTTTTTATTTTTTCAAACTACATTTATTTATAAATGGAATTATTGCTTGGGGTGGAGTAGCTAACAACTACCTGAAAAATTTCGAAACACTACAGAAATGGCTCATAAAAATTATACTCGGTAAAAAACGTGACTACTCTAGTAATGATCTTTATAGGAATCAGGGTTTCTTGATATACGTCAAACTTTTTCACTCACACTTAGTATACCAAAAAAAAATATATTTCACCAAGCAAACACGTACGTCATATATACAACAACCGATATAAGAAAGAAGCCTTGAAAGTACCTAAGACTGAAACTATTGGACAGAGATGTTATGTTTTTCTTGCTCCTAAACTATTCAATAAAATTCCAACTGAAATTAAGAATCTCAATTCACTGTCCCTATTTAAGCGGGAAGCCAAGAAATGGATCAATATGAAACCAAGAAATGAGAAAAACTGTTTGATAGACCTCAAAAATGTAAATAGAAATTTATCTATGTTCTAAAATCGTATCAACTTGTGTATCATTTGTAAAATTATAAATTCCATTCAGCATATCAATTATATACAGCGTCACTTACGGTCGATGGTAGGTTAGACGTTTCTGGAAAACACAAAGCATGATTTTTCTGAAAATTTCATCTCTCACATTTCCTTACCTGTTCTATAGATCTAAAATCTAAAATATTTTCAGCATTGCGGCGTTGCCACTTCCATCAAAAAGTCCTAGAAACTTAATTTTTTTCAATAGAACACCCCGTATATTAATACATTTTTGAAATTGCTCTGATATTTTGATACTTTTTTGTTAATAGTCTCCTAAACCTATCTTATAGCAGTTCGGTTACTTTTATGAGTAATTTACAAAGAGTTATCGACG